>KE747809.1:1639543-1660595 GCA_000465215.2 Pyrenophora seminiperda CCB06
CTCTACCAGCTATAGCAGGTGTCGGGTCTCTACCTGCTGTTCCGGTGTTGGATCTCTACCTGCTGTACCTGGTGTCGGATCTCTACCTGCTGTACCTGGCGTTGGATCTCTACCAGCTGTACCTGGCGTTGGATCTCTACCAGCTGTACCTGGCGTTGGATCTCTACCAGCTGTACCTGGCGTTGGATCTCTACCAGCTGTACCTGGCGTCGGATCTCTACCTGGTGTCGGATCTCTACCTGCTGTACCTGGCGTTGGATCTCTACCTGCTGTACCAGGTGTTGGATCTCTACCTGCTGTACCAGGTGTCGGGTCTCTACCTGCTGTTCCAGCTGTGGGAGGCGGCATAAGTGGAGGTGCTAGTGTCGTAGGCAACGTGCCTGTCGATCCATCTTCCGCCGTCAACACAGCCACCAACGCAGCACAACCTGTTACAGGCTTAGCTCCTGCTCCCGTCGCCGGTCTCGTAATCTCTACCTCCAGGCTCAATCTCGTAAACTCGCTCATCGAGACACTCCTAAGGCTTTTACTCGGCGGGTTCAGCGGTCTTACCAAACGCTCCACCGACATGGATCTATCCAGCATGGCACATTCTGAGCTCCATAAGCGCGACGCACACTACCACGTCCCCGCCCGCAAGATGCGTCGTGGAGAAAGGAAGCTTCAGAGCGGCCTCGGCGTTTTCGGCCTGGACAACGCAGCACATTTGAGTGACGGGGAGCTATTTGCCCTTCTGGGCCTAGATGGTAGCTTAGACCCTATGGCGCTGATGGCTCTACAGGATGGCTCCGAGGACGCCTACTTCACTGCAGAGCAGATGTAATGCCGGCGTTTGATGGTCACTCTGAGTAAAATGAGGCGCCGGTTTCGCATGCGAGCAGTACGGCCGGCCGCTGCTCCAACTCCGATGGAAAAGGCATGTGCGTAATGACGCTTGCTCAGAGTGCAGGGTTGGGCGAGGGCTGGTGGGACAGAGGATTTCGTTACAAGTAGGTTAGTAGACCGAAGGAAAATTTCGACAAGATTGGATGATGGGGAAAATGCTTCGAGTTGCGGAGAGGGGGTAGGATGGCCTTTGATAGTGAAGCCTTGTTTTGTTTTTCTTCTCTTTCTCCAGTAATGACATGATGTAGTTGAGATAAAATGCATTTTTATCCTGCCAACATATATTTTGAAGGGCATGCCATGGATGGGCGGTATTCTTTTTCGAATAACTGCTTCAGCTGGGCCACACTTTCCTCTTCTTCCGACAGATGCATTGCTTGTAGGTGTACTGACAGACCCCAGGCATTCACTCAAGGATCAATTCATGACGTTACGTTGGGTCCATCAGCGATCGTCCCACAAAAAAATTGACCCACCTCATGTATGCTGCAGGGAGTGTGCGGAAGACGATACACTCCCTGTACGTAAAGTAAACCAGGATGTAACCACGCGATTGGGGTTCCCAGGTAGGAAGCTGACGTCCCCGTGGAGGCATTGCTTTTCCCCATGAAGTAAGGTGACGAAATCATGCTTGGAAAAAATGTCGCCTCGTACTTCAGCATGTGAATTGCAGCGAACCTGTTCATGCTGCATGTTTGCGAAAAGTATCCAATCAACACAATGAGCCACGGATTGCTTCACTCTTATTGATAAGCAGGTTACAAAGCATGAACTTCTACCTGAAGCAGACCGCGCTCCCGAGGGAAAGGATGCAGCTGTCGGGGCCCTCTTGTATCTGCTGCTATTGGGCAGTTTTACACAGACAACGGGACGTTAGCCCGCGTGCCCGCAGTGCTATGGTGGCTGAATATAAACCCTGGGCTTCTGCGTTGCTGTGCCTCTCCGGTGAACGTCCTGTTCACGTGCAGACCCAATTACCCGGTTTTAGGCAACGCACGAGGTGCCCGCAGTTCACATCGCCATCGTGGCCCCATAGGATGCTGTTAATGCGTACTCATATTCAAATATTGCAGCAGCAGTATCGTTGTGGAGATGTTGTTGTGCGGAAGGATGAACGTACAAGCGCAAGCGATGGCAGAACGGCTCGAAGTTCCACACACTATCCTCTTTAGACTCTGGCCCTGACCTAATACTTATTACCGGAGTGCATTTTCATCGTGAAAGGATCACGGGCTGTATTCATGCTTTCTCCGTCGGCCGCGTTGCAGCGAATACAAAAGCCATTGACCACATTCCCAGCTGAAATACGACGGTCATTTCATCGAATCACGTCCTTTTCTCTTTTGGAGTATCTCGGCTATCATCGTATTCGAACCGAGTTATGGGAAGTGGCATATGCGCATGGCGGCAGACATTGGCTCTGTGCGTCGCCATGTGGCGCCCAAGACGGCATGATGATCGTATCGCTGAGATGAGCCACGCGGTAAATGAGCTCCAACTTGCCAGGGGACCATACAAATCGTTATACTATGTACAGACAAGTTCTAGTTTACACAAATATTCGTCTGTTGACATTGGTAGATCTGAAAATAGTAGCACACAGATGGAGATGACGAATGCAAGACCGTGATCAGAACTTGTTGTCGGATGTCCATGACGTCCACGCGTCCGGGATGTGGAGGACACTGGGTCCATCCCGGGCCGAGTCTGGGGTATACGCAGATGGGTTTAGTCAGAGATCTTAACTGCCGAGGAAGCATATATTTAGGAAGGTCCATCTTGTCGACGTGGAAGCTTAGGGACGAGCGTCTTGATCACACGATCACGTATCCCAGGTGGTGCCCTGTAGTTTTCTTAGTATATGACACTTGGACTGATATAAGGAGCGGATCTCTCCTGCTGCGTGGATGATCCTGTGGGGTTGACCATATCGATCGTCGTAATGGTGATTGGCATATCGGCTGCTAGCAGATCAGAAGGGTCCAAGTTGAAACGGCATTGTCGTGATTTACCCGTGTCATGAGTAGACTATGCATCGGATGTATTTGACCAACTGAAAATACATCTACTAGCGTCACCGTGATTGTGACAAGAAGCGAAACATGTACATCATGTTCCGAACATGAATCGCTCCATGTTTGTGCAATCAGGAGCTGTGAGCAGCTCCACGACGCTGGTTGCAGTATGATTCAATATCAAAGTTTGGTTCTTTATGAGGCAGAGGTAAGATTTTGTGGCTCATTTAGCAATCATGGACTTGGGTGTTTTTGGAAGCCCGGGAGGATTAGTCGAGAGCGATGGGATGCCTAGGGTACGGGGGGACTGCAGACGAAGTGCAGGACTAATGCACTCTTCCGCTCCACGGCAGACGTCTGATGCGTAGCGCATGTTCGCTTGCAAAAGAATCGAATCGCTCTGGTGTTTGGAGTGACGAAGGACGAGATGATGATAGGTCTATCGTGCCCAAGAGTGCAGATAATGTACGTATGCTTGAGAGTTGTGTTGGTCAGATCAGACCACGACGAGGTTCGCAGAAAGGTCGGCCGTGCGCGGCTAACACGCTCACATTTCGCCAAGGATAGAAATTTGCTGCACACACGCAACTTGGCGGCACAGCAGTTGTGGTGCTTGATGAGGACACGGGTTACTAGCACAAGGTTGGAGATGGGCGACCAAACCAGAGCCAGCAGGAGCTTCTACGCGTTTGTTGGGGATCTCCACATGGTCGCGCTAAGGCGGCAAAAGGGGGCTCGAAACTTCGGATGTTCCAGGAACGGGTGGCGTCCCCCTCAACGGTGCCTGAGCAGCCTGACAGGCTTTTTCTACCAAGAACATGGACTCGCTCTGTCAGACCGGGCCTTGTGGTCTCACTTGTCTCAACGGCATCACTAAGAGCTGCTGACGTCGCCATCGGGAGCCAAGGTGCGTAGGTGCACACTGCACAGGCTGAATGAGGAAGCCAGCTGAAGTGAACATGGGCCCCCACAGCGGATTGGGGATAATTACATAAATACACAACGGCCTTGTCGGATGACTTTGTGGAGCAGGCGATACTGTAGTTGGGGGTTGCCGATATTGGGGGTCAGCCACGCTGGCTGGAGTACATATGTCAACGGTTATCTGAGATGTCACGACGTTTGTAACTCTTCTTCCGCTTCCGAGGGAGTTTATCGTGACTGCGCATCGTATACTACAACGAGCCCATACGTGACAGCAGTCGTACATGGGTCGTTTGGCGGGGTTGTTCGATCCCGCAGCACTGTCGCATATGCCTGTCACTGTCCCTCACAGTAAGTATGTAGGTGTATGTACAATAGACACGGTAGACGCCCGTAGAGGCCTGCTAGGCTCTTCGGGAGCGGTGGCGCGCATCGATGCTCGAATCACCATGCACGAGCTCCTACGAGTCGTACAGCCATGCGAGCTGAAGATGCCGCCTCGGGCTCCCGTCGCACCAGTTATCAGGCAGTCTGCAGTGCTGTGCCTGGACCCGACGGTGCATCCTGGCCGTCAGACCCGCCCCGCCTCCGGTCGTTGCTCGTGTGGTGTCTTCCCTGTTGTTCCTGCTGGTCTTGGCTACGCTAAACTAGCGCCCTAGCGCCCTAACGCCAATGAACTCGATTGCGCCTGCAGGGGTCGGTGGTCGGTTCGCTCTTGCCCTCGCTCTCTGGAGCAGCATCGCCCGCCTGCCTGCCTCCACTTGAACGCTAATACTATAGTACTTTTCCTCAGGCGGCCCAACCAGAAGCCGCAGTCAAAGACATGGGACATGGCCTTCGTCCTGCATTGCACACTCTCTCCCTCATCGCCGCACCGGCCTTTTCTTACTTGTACCAAATCGTTCCGTCCATCATTTTGTCTTTCACTCGCTTTGGCCTCAAGCGCCTCTATACCCGACTACAACAAACCTTAATACGCTCTTTAGACGTGGCGTGTTTAGACTAACGGGAACATCACCACTCCGCATATTATTGTTTTGTTTTCTCAACGTGCGAGGCTCATTCTTGTCAAGCACCATCACAGTGCCCGTTTCACCTGCACGGCATTGCACTACACGCGCACACCCTATAGCAAGCCGACAGCGTTACTTGGCTCACGCCCGGAGAAGTCGCTCGCCGGGTCTACTGCCCACTCTCTCTATAAGCGCTTGATCTCGCACCTGGCAGGGAAGTGAGCACTGCTGGTCAGACTTGCATATCACACATGGTCAACACCGTCTTGCCCGAATTTTTCTAGAGAGCTTGGGACTTGCAACATGGTCGACAATACGACGTCAACAGCCCATCTTCGAGGGCTGTGCCCCACTCCCTTCTACGATGCAGCACAATTTGGGGTTGGCGGCTGTAGGTAACCCGGCTCTCATCTCTATACATTTGCTAATGAAAGCAGTCGTCGACGGAAGGTTTTGTGCGCCTGTTGCAAAAACTGGCCTCGTATGTTGTTTGCCTTGTCCTATGACAGATTTCCTGTACCCAAAGAGTGAGTGCCTGTTGACTGCATGCTACTGTCAACTTTGCTGATAGACAAAGGTTTCAACACAGCATACCGCGCCGCCGAAGTCTTAAACGTTGTTGGTCTCATATTGCTGGTCTTCATGTTGATCACATACGCCGTTCTACCGGCAGAGACGACGCGCCGCCACTATCTCAGCTACTGTCTGATCATCGCCGCAATATTCATGGCGGTAAGTTCACCGTCAACCATTAGAATCAACGTATGCTAACATCCCTTAGCTTGGATTCGTGATACCCTTCGGCGCCCAACCGGAGCAATGCTATGACAAGATCACCCCCAACGACATGTATTCCAGCTTGACATGTGCCTTTTCTGGCGCTTTCATTCTTTCCGGCGGTATGTCAATGGGTGTCTGGATCTTTATCCGCGCCCTCTCCATGCATCTTCAGATCTGTTGGGACGTCACGCCAGGAAAGAAGTTTTTTTACTGGGCACAAGGTCTGGGTTGGGCCGTTGCAGCCACCTTCTTCACTCTGACCATCACCATTACTGGCGTCTCGTTCAGATTTGGCGATGTCTGTCATGTGAACGCCGAGCATTCAATGCAAGACTTCTGGGGCCCATTACTCGCTATAGCTGGCGGTGCTATGGTCATCCAGGTAGCAACGTAGGTTCGCCCATACAAGGCCACATGCTACACTGCTAACACGTATTCGCAGCTTCGTCTATTGTATCAAGGTCTATCTCCAGAACATGTTCAGCGATGAGGCAACCGAGACACAGAGCAGCGCTGGTCTTCCATCCTACACGACAAGCTTGCGCAAGCGCTCTGCACGAGTGGTCTACCGACGCGTCCGCAAAGTCCTCTACCTCCAGTGGCGAGGTATCATGATCGTCGTGTTCATTCTCGTCGATGT
Source organism: Pyrenophora seminiperda CCB06 (assembly GCA_000465215.2). Classification (NCBI taxonomy): domain Eukaryota; kingdom Fungi; phylum Ascomycota; class Dothideomycetes; order Pleosporales; family Pleosporaceae; genus Pyrenophora; species Pyrenophora seminiperda. Next base: position 1,645,801 of record KE747809.1, read on the forward strand.
TATCTTCTTCTCTGTGGTTTTCGTCTGGCTAAACAACGTCACCACGCATGCCACCGCCAATGTCCACGAACTCTACCCATTTGTCTTGTGCTTGATACAACATTCCGAGGACCCATCTCCGTGTTTCATAATCGGCCAGGCATTCACCGTCAACGAATCTACAGTCATTGCAGTACTGATAATGCTCTCATTTGCTGGCATCCAAGTCTTCTTCTTACTCAGCCGTTGGAGCATGATCGGAGGATGGCGGGACTTCATTAGAAGCAAATTCAGCAAAAACCGCGAGTTCGTATCCTTGGACGCCAGGAAGCCCACCGAAGAGATACTACGCCAATTCGAACTCAAGAGCTTCGACCAACAATCACCCCCAACCGCGTACTCTACTCCCGGTTTGGCTACTTACGCTTTAGGGAACGTCCGGTCCGATACTCCCGACCACTTCAACAAGGAAATACAGCGTGAATACAGGAGTCCAACTCAAAGCTTCTCGGCCCCGAGACCACAATCCCGGGCACAACACATAGAATGGGATCCTAGAAGTTCAATGGCTAGAGGTGGCTTGGGGTTACATCCTCCTTCCGATTACGACAGGAAGATTCGAGAATGAATTCAACGACAATATTCCTCCTTTTCCCAAAAACGTTTCAAATTGAGTGTCAACCCCATGGTCTTTGCTGCCGATATACTCGGTCAGGCTCATTTAGCCGCAAGCTATTACACACACAGAACAGGCAGACGACAGGACATTTTGTAAGCCTGTCGATTACAGCGTGATTGACACTAGCAATACTACCCGTATCCACGCTTACGGCTATCAACCATGAGACTTGCCGCGTACATAGTCAGAAGTGACTTTACAAGGTCAGATGCCGCTTTCTCACGACATACTCGCCAAACGGCTATACAGTAGTCAATAGCCCCGTTGAGATGACCAAGTCATTCCTCATCGGCAGCGATCCTCCATCGGTGCCTCGTCTGAAATTTGTAGTTTCCGGAAGCCGAATGCAGATAAAACGACTTTTCTTCCTGCATTTTAGCGCACATGGAGTCTTGGACACGTGCGGCGTGCGGCGTGCGGTCGAAGGCCTTGGTCTTATTTTACTCGCTCATCGTCGTTGGGTACTCATGGGCATCATCGCGGCCTAGTGAGATGATCACCCCCGCACCATGTAGGCGGCATCAGCCTTCAAACATGGGTGTCAAAAGTTTCGAGATCTAAATGACTTATCTCTCTTGTCATTGCTTTTTCGCGGCATGTACCGTAGCCCGTCACCTGCAGACTACCGTTAGGTACCCGACATGGACCCTTGCTCCGGGTCGATATTTCCTATGTCTCGAACGAGCAGTGCTTGTGCACCAGTGTGTCATTCCAAATTCCATCATCGATTAGTCTCGGTATGCAGGAGTAGCGCCGCAGATCGGATCCTAGTTCACTGTCAAACTTTACATAGAGTAGAGCAATAATACACTGTAACAGACTTGTCGACAAGTACAACAACGCTTCCTTCCATTCGCTTACATGCACGGGACTTCTTTTCCCAAAGAATGATCTGAGCGCCCAATGTCGTTTTCACAACACTAATCAACGGGCTGTACCCCAGAACGTACCGGCAATCCGGGTGAAAGCGAGGCGTTCTAGATGTCGATCTTGATAACAAAAGGAATGAATGCGCAAAATGTCGCCGAACAAAAAAGAAAGGGCCCAGAGAAACAGGGCGAGAGAAGCACTGATTTTCCTTCCCATGCCGCGGGGTCCTTGTCAGCAACATGGCAGTGCTGACAAAGTTTCGGCAATAATACTCCGTGACACACGCAGACTACTAACTTTTATCACCAAACGGACGAATCAAGATCGAGCCAGGCTGTTTCTTTGTTGAGAGCTCCGTCGCAATTGGGTCTTTCTACTTCTTCCGGTGACATCGATGTGGTTCTTCCGCATTCCGCTGTGCTCCGTCGAGTTCCACATCTGTCACTCAGCAGCAGCAGCAGCAGCAGGTGCCCAGGACCCATTCATGCGCAGCGGTTCTGGGCGGTTGTCACGTCTTCAAACTCAAGAGGCCGCGGAAGCATCCGATTCTGCAGCTGCAAAAGTCGAGGCACATTTCACGCCGCATGGGAGTTGGGGATCTGCGAAATTCATCCTTCAAGGCCCTCAGCTGCCGCCCCCTACAAGGCGGCCCTGGTCTTCTAGAACAGCGTTCACCGGGAAGACACGCGACTGCCTTGGGGGACGGAGCATTGCCATGAATTGAGAAACATGTCCAGCCCGTGTGCAGGGCCACAAGCGGTATCTCGAAAAGGTGTCATGATGCGCGCGTCGGTTGCGGGCATGAACGCGTGCTCGGCACGAGCTGCAGGAACAGGCATCTACGGTAGGCTATAAAACCGACCGTCTGAGTGGGCAGGGGGCCAAAATGTACATACTGTAGCTTGGGCGCGCTAGGAGTAAATCCTTCGGCGGATCGGCTCTGTGTGTTTCAAAGGCGCCTAGGTAACCGAGATGAAGAAGCCGGGTGGCCGTGCGCCACGGAGGATGGAGTGCGTTCGAAGCGTAATCAGCATGGGCTTCGATAAGGCTTACTGCTTATATGTAAAATATTTTTGTTCGCAGAGAGAAGCGAAGATGGAGGTTAGGGCCTTACAGCGGCATTGACGGACCGTGTCGTGTTCACGTGTATCGACGCGGTGCGATCTATCCGAAACACTTACTATGTATGTACTGTCAAAGGGCCCCTTTGTGCAGCGGGAGTTGTTTCTTAGTCCTTCTCTTGCTGTTATCATGAAGTTGTAGGCCTCGTGCGTGGACACATCTTCTCAGCAAAACATGCACTACCTATGTGCGTCATATCATGTACCCTCGGCAGAGGTTTCAAGCTCGTATCATGAAACTTGGGCATTGACCTGAGAGCGCATCGTTGTCCGCATTGTTCCTAGCATCGAATGTGCACTCTGACCAGATTCTTTCTGCGGTCTTCTGCTCGCTTGCTTCCTCTTCTCTTCCAAGCTCCTTGCGTGCTGACGGGTTCAGCTAGATTGCGTGGCACTTTGCTTCTGTTTCAGATCCATGGGCGCATCTACGATTCCTAGTTCACGCTCATGCTTTGACACGTCAACACCAGATATATTGTCTGTTTGTACGCATGAATCGCTTGACAGCCGTGTTCGCGGTGTGGGGGTATCATCGGCTGAATATCTTGTAACAACCCCATGTGCTTCCAGGCTATGCTATATTCCACTCTATGCAATATAGCCTCATATGAGTGGCATACAGTAGCTATTATAGAACTACAACTTCCTGTGCACTAGCACGAGTGCATACATAACCTTCAAGCCCCTATGCTCAGATGTTCTTGCTGGAAGTGGTTGGAAGTAACACTATCCTAGACCACCGTGTACTATGCTGTTTCCAAGATCTCGGTTGGTTTATTTCTTTGCCAAGACATAATCTCTGGTACACTGAGAATCGTAGTGTATTCGCCTTCAATACAGTGCAGTAGGGGGATTTGTTGTTTTACCAGAATTCCTTGCAAAAAGGTCTGCGAACATTCCCAGGTCTTGCTCGCCGTTTCTCTTCACATTGTCGATTGTCGAGTTTGTGGACGTGCCATCTCTTAGGTACCCGAAGACGTTTGTAAGCCTCGACGTTGCGTGATCGGCCGGATGTTTTGTAATGTCATGACGCACACAAATGGGACAGAACACCGCGTACGCATATCAATCGATTGTAGCTTCCCCATCAACCGTATCGTTGTCAGATAACCCGGCTTTTCCGCGACCAGACCTCCGTCTCTATACTCACGCATAGCCATTTTTACCAAGCTTCGACTCCTACGTAACCTGATTTCTGCATCAGTTGGCGTTCCAGTTAACACCCACTTCACAACGCTACATCGCAAGCATGGTTGCGATGGGAGGCGGTCCAGAGCTTCCGACCCGAGGCACGACCAAAGAGAAGGAGCTTGTGCTATGCACACTACCATGGCCGGAAGAAAGCGTAGCACGAGCCATCAAAGGCTTGAAAGAAGCATTCGATGATGTGGAAGTAAAGTACTATTGTTCCAATGGAAACTCAGAGTCACTTGTTCCTGAAGGTACTATGCGTTGTCTGCTATGCTGCTACCTACCCATGTACAACCTTGGAAGACTGACCCTATAACCAGACGTCGTTGGACGCGCAAGCTACATGGCAACACTCTCCTGGCTTCCTACTTCACCAAAGTCCATTCCATGCACCAAACTCATCCAGTTCTTTTCTGCAGGCACAAACCATGTTAGCAATCATCCCATCTACACGGATTCTAAAATTCCGTTATGCTCGGCAAACGGTGTTCACGGTCCCCAAATCGCAGAGTGGGTCATCATGATGGATTTGGTACATAGTCATGGCTACACAAAGCTATACGACAACCAGAAGAAGAAGGTCTGGAATCAAGGCGATGGCTCAAAGGTTAGCGATCGAGTCGGGAAGAGGGTTGGGATTTTGGGATACGGAAGTATCGGCCGGCAAGGTATGTTGATCATCTCCACTCGACTATATTTCCCATGTTCTTTTCCTATTCGATCGGACTTTTGGTCCAACCTACACCGGTGTACAATAAGCACGGTGCCGAACCGAGTCATGACTGTCGACCCATTCTGGCTGCACATGCCTTCACATGAGCTAATGTTACGAGCTAATTCACGCATGCAGTTGCCCGTGTCGCGAAAGCAATGGCCATGGACGTGATAGCGTACACTGCATCGCCCCGCAAAACCCCCGAATCCAAGCGCGATTCGGGCTACATTGTGCCGGGCACTGGAGACCCAGATGGCAGTATTCCCAGTGCATGGTATAGTGGAACCGATAAAGAAGACATGCACGAATTCTTGAAACAGGAAATTGATTTGCTTGTGGTCGCTGTACCCTTGACGTAAGTAGTGAGGGTTCTGTTCCTTTTTGTCGGTTTGTGGGGTTGTTGCTTGTCTTGAGCACATGGCTAATACGTGGTCTGCAGTAAGACAACGACACATCTCTTGTCTACTGAGGAATTTGAGCTCTTGCACAAGTCGAATCCCAGGGGTACCTATGTTGCCAATATCGCGCGTGGCCAGATCATTGATCAAAAGGCCCTCATTACTGCGTTGGAGCAAGAGCATATAAGTGGTGCAGCGCTCGATGTTACAGATCCGGAGCCATTGCCCAAGGACGATGCACTATGGGAGGCCCCAAACGTGCTCATTACACCACATTGCAGTGGATCAACAGACGTCTACGCTGACCGAGCGTTCGAGGTGCTGATGGAGAACATCAAGCGGGACAGGAGTGGGGACAATTTGATCAACGAAGTGAACCGGAAGAGGGGCTACTGAAAACATGGCGTCGTACAATTCGACGTGGACATGGTATGAGTAGTATCAATAGTTGAATAAGCACTGGGTATAGTAGATACTCCAATAGACTCCGAGTAGAACAATCCTGTATCTTGCAGCGACTAATTATGCAGCTCTGCCCCCCTTGGCTTTTGGCGGAATTACAAATGCCGGAATAGCATGTACGATTGATTGTGTATTACCGTCGGTTGAATATGCCAGACAGCATGTTACTAGCCAGACTACTTGCGAGGCCTGAGCCGTACATGGCGTTTGAAGCAAAGCCCGTCGCCTGACTAAACTTATCGCATCTCGAAAACGCGAGGGTATTGGTGATGGTGAGGACGAGGGCAATGACTGCAAAATGTTAGCCTCTCCATCTCTCTGAGCCGCCATCATCTCCCCCAAAGGCATGCCACCGACATTCCCTTGCCAGCCCGCTTGCCCATGCAAAAACGAAAGCGCATACATACCCACAAGCGTCAACCAGATAAATTCCAAACTAACCAGCGCCACTACCGCCAACACGACCCACAGCACAGGTTGCGCATACAGTGCCAACCAAAAGAAGCGCTTATCCGTCGCGTTAATCTGCCTCCCGGTTTCCGGGTCCAAACTCTCAAATACCCAGCGCCCGTCCCCCGTGTTGGCGTCGACCTCATTCCACCAGCGCAGCCCGACAAGGCGGCGGCCGGCAATGTTCTTGAGGTAGTAGAAGTCCATTGCGAGCAGCAGGATTGTAATGATGAAGATGAGGACGAAGTTGGAGGTGAGGAGGCGCAGGCCGAGGAGGTAGACTACCAGGGATGCTAGGGGTTTCCTTGGTTAGTTTTTTCTTGTCTGGTGGTAAAGGACAACGATGGAAGGTGTTTCGTACAGACGCGGAAAAAGAGAAACGTGAGGAGCGTTATGGGATGGCTGCTTAGACGCCAGCTCAGCGAGCCGGGCGCAGGCGGCGCTGTTTGTGCGGGCTCCATGGGCGGTTGTTGTTATTGTTGCGTGCAAGCGGGTTGGGAAGGTTGACGTTGTTGTAAATGCAGTCAGTCAATGGCTGAGCTTAGCTTCACGTGGCTACATTTCTCACCGACCGGGGGGGACGACGCGTCGGCCATCGGCGTTTGGGTGGAGCTTTGCGCCCGGTCCGCCCGCCCGCCGCCGTCTTGTTCCCCGCACGTCATAGGTAGGCGAGGTGACGAGTTTCCTGAGATGATGCGATTGAAGCCGTGTAATCTGCAATCAGACCTTTTCGACTGTTAGATAGCATGGCTGCGCCAATCATTCGCAGGGCGTGCATGTACGGTATGCGATTGACACTCGTCCTCTCCTCAAGTACGCCATAACCAACATGCGTCCACAGTGCCCTCGTCGTCCAAAAAGATGCTGGAGAAATCCTTGGCCATGGACGCGGACAATGTAACCTACGACCTCGAAGACAGCGTCGCGCCGCACATGAAAGCCTCAGCACGCGCGAACCTGCGCTCCATTCTCTCCACCCAGCGTCCCTCTGGCATCAAAGAAATGTGCGTGCGCATAAACAGCGTGGACACGGGTCTCGCCTTGGATGACCTGACCGAAGTCCTCAAGGGCGAGCACCTAGATGCGATTATGCTGCCCAAATGCGAGAGCGCTGCAGATCTACACTTTGTAACAGATGTAATACGCCATCTGAGTCCCGAGCGGCACCCAAGTAGTTTAGAGAAGAGCAGACAGAGGGAGCCAGTGCGCATAATAGCGCTTATCGAAAGTGCAAAAGCGGTTCAGAATCTTAGCTCCATATGCGCTGCCTCGCCCTACCTTTCTGGCCTGGTGTTTGCGGCAGAGGATTTCGCAAAGGATATGAGTCTTACACGTACGCCTTCGCTAATGGAGTTTCTGTACGCGAGAAGCGCCATTGCGACGGCTGCGAGGGCGGCCGAGTTGCCGTCGACTATTGATTTGGTCTGCACGAGCTACAAGGGTGAGGAAGGGCTCAAGACGTTGGAGGAAGAGTGCTTGAATGGCAAGGGCTTGGGGTTTAACGGAAAGCAGTGCATACATCCGAGTCAAGTCGCCGTGTGTCATGAAGCGTTTAGTCCTGGAAAGAAGGAGCTCGAGTGGGCGGCAAGAATAGTGATTGCGGATGAGAAGGCTAGTCAGGCGGGGCGGGGAGCGTGGACCCTGGATGGCAAGATGATTGATGCACCGGTTGTCAAGAAAGCGCATGCGGTGCTCAAGCATGCTCAGGTGTGCGAAATGGATGTCAGCGCTGTAAGGGAGAGATGGAAGGCCCAAGAGCCGGAGTAGCTGCGAATCATATGCTGCTGCGTATATGTCCATATTCCTACACGCTTCCCTTGTCTGGTGAAACTTTATTCCTATATTACTACACGGTGATCATGACGCTTGCGTTCTTGTACCAGCTTAGCAGCGGATTATCTCCATTCTTTGTAGTTGTTTCCGCAATGTCTGCTCGGCCGGCCATGAAGTCTTCATGGAGGTATGTGCGTGCGAAGCGCCCTGTTATAGCTGTATATATGGGCTCCATGACTTCGAAGTCGGTAGGGAAGAGGATGTCAAAGTAGCCTTGGTGGACCTAAATCACGTTAGTGATTGCTGTAAGTCAGGTGCAGCATAAAGACTCACAAGAGGAGTGGTGACAGGAATCATCTGCCTATTGTACCTTGTCTGTACCACTGGCGCATTGATACCCTCGACCGAATCGCCCAGTTTGTGGAAGTCACTACTAACCAACTTGTGATTTGGAAACTTCTCATATAGCGTGTAGAAGAACTGCATCAGCTTCGTCGGGATATACTCTGGCATACTCATATTGGAGCGAAACGGTACTAAACTCCTCAAGTTCTGCATTACTCGCGAGCCCTGCAATGGATGCGGGTATGTTTGACACGCAGCGTGCCTGCGCTCGAGGAACTTGCTGGCGAGAGGATCGATGTGGCGAGAATAGTGTTCGAAGAGTTCGCCACGGGGATCGATGACGACTTGGGATTGATATGGCATGCCGGTTTCAAAGTCGTACTTTAGTGCATCATGAGCGAAGTTATCAAAGACTTCGAGCGCGAGAAAGTAACAGGGCGAAGAAACGTAGATGTTCCAGTCAAAGATGCTGCGATTGACGATTTCTACCTTGTCGGAGTGGCCTCGTGCGTATGCGGAGTGGCCCAGGCCTTTTTGTTGGAGATGGGCCAGTTGACTGGAAATTTCGATAATCTTGAACTTTGTTCGTTCATACACTTCTGGGTGTACATCTCTTATGAAGTCCAGAATATTCAACATCATGGTTCCATTACCTGCGCCCATTTCGTAAATGTTCAAATCGTGATATGGGTAAAAGTTGTACTTGTAATCTTCAACAAGGTACCGCGCAATTGCCTCGCCATAGTAGGGTGAGAAGAGTTCGGTTGGAGTATGCCAGAGCTGGCGCAGATGGTTTGGTTCTTGGTAATCGAGTTCGTCTTCGAAGGCTGTGTATCGATGCCGTAACTGTTGGAAGAAGTCGTGCTCTGAGCTCATAGCATTGAATTCGAATGGGTCGCCCGGCGAGAAGATGACGACTTGCTTAGAGAAGTAGCCATAGTTTGGATTATATAGACTGTCTGTAGGCACATTAGCGTACTTCGTCCAGCCCAGAGAGACCACACACCATCTATGAAATCTCGCAACAGCATCTTGACTCTCCGCGGTCGTTCCCTCCTACTCCGTAGCATGTCCGCCGTAACCATTGGGTATCTCTCGAACTCGTCGGTTCTCTCCTGCGGAAATGCGTGCTTCCTCGGCGTCCATCTACTCTCCCTCTTCGTCTCCCCCTCTCCCAATCGAGTGGCTTTCCCCCGAGTTTGTTGGCCTGGTATGCGGGCAGCTGCGAGCGCCGGACGACCTCCGCGGCCAAGACATTGCGACGCTCGGTGCGAGAACAGCTGGCGGAAAAGCTGCGCGACGAGAGGCGAGTCCATTGGCGCCTACAGGGAGCGTTGCGAAAAGTGTCGCGACAATGAGGGAGCTCTGGTAGCCTTGCGCGTACGCACGTGGTGAGCTTTGCGGGACACTCATGCCAAGGCGAGGACATCTCCAACGCTCCACTTTCCTGACCACTATATATATCCTACATAACTGCGAACTTCCGCCCCCCCAAGAAAATGTCCCATCTCACGAGATATCATATTCTAGGCGCTTTTCTACTAGGTATCGCCTTGACAACCGCATATAACAAAAACTTTGCGAAATTAAAAAACCATGATACAGGTTCGAACTTGTCTCTTGAAGAACGGAGAAAATTGTTATCGAGATTAGCAAAAATCACCGATTTGGACACTTTGAATAAAAAGATATCCCAACTTGAGGACTCATTGGGGCAAGGCCCAGGATGTATTAAGCAAGGCATCGAAGGATGCATAGGCGACACTCCGCTCATCAGGATCAAGTCACTTTCTGAATACACGGGATGTGAGATACTCGCAAAAGCTGAAGTGTGAAATCCGGATTCAGTGTACGGCTATCTTGCTGATGCGATACTTTAGTTCCTAAACGGGGCTGGTAACAGTCCAAAAGACCGAGTTGCCTTGAGCATCATCGAAATGGTAAGAATCAAACTCACTACAACAACAACAATAACTTTTTTACATTACCCCCGTACTCACTTAGTATAGGCCGAGGAAAAGGGGCTTCTCATACCACACTCTGGTGATACCATCTACGAAGGCACAGTCGGAAGCACTGGCATTTCACTAGCCGCAATATGCAGAGCACGAGGATACAAAGCACACATGTAAGTTGTCCACACGATTTGAAGGAATTCTGATTGATAAGCGACAGCTGTATGCCAAACGACATGGCAATCGAAAAATCCGATCTCCTTTTGAAGCTCGGTGCTGAAGTGGAAAGAGTGCGGCCAGCACCTATCGTAGACCAAAAGCAATTCGTCAATCTTGCACGATCACGGGCGGAGGAACATACCGCTAGTTCCGAAAAGCCAGGAAGAGGGCTTTTTGCCGACCAATTTGAAACAGAAGCCAACTGGCGCGCACACTTCACAGGCACCGGGCCGGAGATCTACGAACAAACCGGACGTCATGTGGATGCATTTGTTAGCGGCGCTGGTACTGGAGGAACTATTTCTGGAGTGGCCTTGTTTCTAAAATCCAAGCTGCCTGATATTAAGGTTGTCCTTGCAGACCCTCCAGGCAGCGGTCTATTCAACAAGGTCAAGTATGGTGTCATGTTCGACCCCAAAGAAAGAGAAGGAACACGACGGAGACATCAAGTTGATACTATTGTTGAAGGTATCGGCATCAACAGAGTGACGCACAACTTTGATATCGGTCGAGAGTTGATTGATGATGCAGTTAGGGTCACTGACGATCAAGCAATATCAATGGCACGCTGGTTGGTTGAGCACGATGGGATATTTGTTGGAAGCTCTAGCGCTGTGAACTGTAAGTTGTGAAGCGTTTAGCAGAAGACGAAGCTGACTCATGGAAGGCGTCGCTGCCACGAAGCTTGCAAAGTCGTTGGGACCTGGCCACCGCATCGTTACGATTCTATGTGACAGGTGAGACAACATCTCATTGCTGTGAGGCTGTACTGACATTATCAAAGTGGTGCAAGATATCTGAGTAAGTTTTGGAAGAACACCGAGCCAATTGGTGGCGTCGAAAGCGACGTGTCTCTGCAAGCCATTCTCGACATTTGAGACATGGACTACGAATGCCTCATCAAACTCAAAATTTCGCCTCTGTAAACAAGACCAGAGACCGTTTCGGCCACCAGGATCTGGCAGAGTCACTGATCGCATCTGAAACGATACGCGCAACTGCATTCAGATTGTGAAAGTTTTACCAGCGCATCAATACGTCAGCCAACAAGCCACCATATCTTGAACAAGGATGGTCAGTCCCCGGCTTCTTCAACCATCACCACTACCATGGAATGTGCAACACTGTGTAGAAGCAACCTTCCATTGCTCACTCGAACACAATGGACATGTGACAGAAGCAAGACAAAGATTCTACTCTTCACAAGAGCCTTAGAGTCAGAACACCATGTCTTAGGCGGCGCCATGTCGTGACAAAGAACAAATCTCCAACAATGCCCATTCTCTTCTGACACCCTCTTTGTCCGTTTGTGTCTTCTTTATATACTCCCAGCGGATCCCCAACCCTGCTCGCTTTGCTACACAGTCCCGGTTACTACTACCCCTTTGCAAACAACTACACGCGTCTCATTCCCCACAGCAAACTTTTCCCCCGCTCAGCAGTCCGCGAACTCAGAAGAAGCTTATCAGAGGGAGCAGAAGGAAGCAAGAAACCATATCCAATTCCCCGCAAACAAACCCCATGCCCGCTCATCGCATGAGCTCTCACAACGGCATCAACAAAGCAAACCGCTCCAAATCAAGCATAGCCGAACGCTGTGTACCATCATCATTGTCCCGCAAAATGCCACTATCACGAAGAAACCCCGAACTCGCCCGCAAAATCTCCCAAATGCGCCTCACAATCGCGCCCATAGTGCACGTTCAAACAGGCTTGCCCGCCCCAGACTACCCACATAGCATGCTCTCCCTCTTCCTCCTCACAGAAGCCCAACTAGATGCCCTCGCACTCTACTATTCGCAATCGCATATCTCAGACCTCACTTTCCAGTACCCCGCAACCATGAACTGGCAGCAGCCGTTTCTCGACAAGAGTGACAGCCTGACAGAAGAATGCAAATTGGATGATTTAGAGCGATTGAAGGTCAAGATGAGGATGTTTGCGCGGTTCATCGGCATGAGGGGCGCTGATACGCCCAGTTGGGAGTATGAGAGGCAGATTGAGATTTTGGGGAATAAGGTCAAGAGGAGTGTAAGAGAGGAGGCGGAGAAGGAGGCGGTGTTGAGGAAGTTTTTTCGCGGAACGGGGAGTAGACCTTAGCCAAGGATATGAGGATGGAGATGTATAGATATGCTCATTTGGAGCGTTTAGCATTAGCGATGCCGCGTCGATGGTAATACATATTGTTGAAGTTCACATATCTTCACACTACCTCTTTTGTGATATTCGAGACAGCTTCCCAGCATACATGTTTGCAATGAACTTTTTACCGCTTTTGGCTATCTGGGATGAACTCTATTTCAGGGTGCTGAGAGAGTGCTCGAAGTCGTATGAGTTGACCATTGCACCGAGAACGACGCGCCAGACACGCTTAGAAAGCATGGAGGAAAATATCGATCCAAGGCAGAATCGATTTTGTCAAAGTAGCTTACATCAAGTAGAAGTATATTTAGACTGAAAACCAGAATCTACAACGGTCTGCTGTTAGTCTAGACTCCCATCCCGAAATGCACTCACTGACGGTTCAGTAGCGTCACAACTTTCTCTATACAAAGCTTAAGCAGGGGTTCCTGCCTCGTAAATAGAGCAATCAGTTCAGGTTTTCTTTCTGTTCAATACCTGCACTGATTCTGCTGTAGTGCGTGCAGACGCGGAGCCAGCGCCTTCTGGACCGCCAGGATTCGGCAAGAGGAAGCCGCCATATCGGTAGATTTTTGACAAGAAGTATTTCCAGTAATTTGGTAGAGACGACGACCACGGTAACAGTAGGATGGGTATACTTATCGTTGACATAGACCAGCGGCTAACTCAGTATCGCGCACTTGAAGCTGCCAAAGTATTTGTGGAACGCCAAGTGCTCAGTCGTCGTTATCTGGGGGACCTTTTATCAGTCTCTCTTTTACAGGTGGCCTAGTGTTGCGAATTGAGATGGTATCAACATGTCCTTTGACGACTAAAACTGGGGTTGTGGGTCGCCACAAGTTAACAAAGCGGGCTATGTTATTAGAGTACTGGGCACCTGGGTACGGTACCTAGCCACATGCAAATTCAGCTCACCGCCAGTAACGATGATGATTTTTCCATTGAGACACAGAAGAAGCACACAGTGTTTGTACAACTAGTAAACGCCAAGCAATCAAGTAGCCACCTGTTATGCAACTCAGAGAATAGTGATGCGATTCGACTTGATAAGATGCCCCAAGACGCATGATGGGTCCAACAACACGTGCGCGATGCGACGCCTGAGGAACACTCTCCAAACATACCTCATTCCACTCAAAAGCAGCATAATGCGAAGCAAGCTCTGCGCACGGACTGAAGGGAGGGTTTTCCAACTCTTCAATGCTGCGAGGCAGACAGGTGTGACGAAAGTGGCCAGAGAGTACACGCCACCGAACCTAGGGCCTCGGATCCTCGACCGGCACTCGCTGCTGCATTGCCCAGCCCGTTCCAATTCTTTCAATATGTGCTTTGTTTCGGCCCGCTGCAAAGCAGGAAGGAGGGATGCAATGGCGTGCTCTGAAATGTACACCTACACCTACACTGGAATTGCGGGAAAAAAGCAGTAGTGAGGCGGATGCGACTGTCAGCGTGTGCATTCAAGTCGATCAATCATGCTGGCTGGCCGCCCCAGATGATGATGATGATGATGACGGCTAGGCAGCAGCAAAAAAGCAATAATATAATGTAGGTAAGGTGGTAAGGCATTGCCTCGAGTGCGCATGACTACCCGCAGCCTAGCAATCATGTGCAGAAACTTGCGTTTGTACCGTGCATTCGCGCTGCAGGTTAGTAGGAGCTGCCGGCGCCTACGTATGCAATATGCAGCAAACGTCACAAATATGCTGCCTTGGCCGGACTACTTGCTGCATTGCTGCATTTCTTTATGCGCTCAGAGTGCATTGCAGTGCATTACGGTTGAGTAGGTGTAATGGACGGCTCCTCTCCAAAGTGCCCAGAAAATAGCCTGGCCACCGAGGATGGTGTCATCTCAAATTCTACTCGCAATACTCGCACTGGACATGCACCGTTGGAGACGGCAGAGCCGCATCCAAACAACCGTGACTTTCTTTTTTCGTTCGTCCATTCAACACAGTCTTCTGACTTTGGGCTATGGCATTAGTACGATAAACGTCTTCACTGCTTTGTATCATGTCTGAGCCTCGAAGAACACAGCTTTTTTGATATGGCTAGCCACCAGAACTACAGGGAGATTCCAGTGAACATGTGTAAAGAAATCGACACTTTTCTCGCGACAAGTATAGAGCAGCAGCACCTCCTGATTCAATGGGTATCTCATCTCTCAGTACCAACCACCTTTACTGCCATTAATAACCATGATATGAGACTTCCGTGAGAATGACAATGCCTGCTCGAGAAGCAGTGTCAGCTAGGGTCCAGATGATCCGTTTTTGGCCAGTGCTATCCTTGGGGGTGTTCTTGCCATCAGCTAGCAAACCTGCCCCCTTCCCGTCATACTAATCGCACAAGACCGGTTGACAAGGGCTCGACAGCGTGTTTACCACTGACCACCCTGACCACCTTCTTGACCACCACCATAGCCGCCGCCCTGTCCACCACCTTGGCCGCCGCCGTAGCCGCCGCGAGATTGGTATCCGCCGCCGCCACCGCCGCCCT
>KE747809.1:1660790-1685646 GCA_000465215.2 Pyrenophora seminiperda CCB06
AGTTAGATCTTCACTGAAATCGTAATGGCAACAAATGCTTACCGCGACCACCACCACCGCCGCCGCCATAGCCACCTGAGAAACTTGTTAGCAACAATTCATAAAGGACATGGATGGCGTAGCTTACCTCCTTGCTGTCCTCCGTAGCCTCCACGGTAACCACCGCCGCCGCCTCCATAGCCGCCACCTCGGGGAGCGCCGCCACCAGCACGGTCGGAAGCCTTGTCAACACGGATCCTGCGTCCGTCGAATCTGCGCAAATCAGTAATTTCATCTAGCTCACCAATTTCGGCGAAGAACTCACTCTTCGTTGTTCATGGCTTGCATAGCAGCATCGGCCTCGGTGTCTTGCGCATAGCGAACGAAGCCAAAGCCTCGGCTACGGCCAGTATCACGGTCCTTGACTACGACCTGTCGCAATATGAGCATGTCTCGTACGCATACGACAAAAGTCGTATAGTAATCAATCACTCACGGCTTCTTCGACTTGACCGAACTCTTCGAACTTTTGACGTAGAGCTTGGTCGTCGGTGTGCCATGCAAGGCCTCTGTTTAGCGTCAGCGTGCTTCGTGGTGAGAGAACAATGCGCACTTACCCAATAAAGAGCTTAGACATGCTGGAGGTGATGTCTGGGTCGAACACTGAACGGTCTCAATACTAGCTCTCGCAACTGGAAACAATACGCGCGATACAAAGAGGCTCAAGACAGGTAATGACAGGAGTTGTAGGACGAAGGAGAAGTTCAGGAAGGCGAGGAATCCATCGCGGCTTCCCGTGCAGGCAGTATGTAGCAACGTGACGGAACGAACATTTAGTCTTGTAGCACCAGGCTGGATGGGTGTCGATGGGGCAAGCGAGTGCTCTGAACAGTTAGAAGAGGAGAAAGTCGGCTGCAGACGCTGGTCGCAATGTGATGGGCACAGGACGAGGAGCAAAGATAGTGAAGCAGCTAAGTTGGCGGGGCAAGCGATGATATGAGTACCCCTCCATCAGGTAAAAGAGCGCTAACTGCATCTAAGAACCAAGGCTGGCGCACGGACGGGATAGCAGAGGGCCCGGTTTATAGGGCGCGACGTGGATGGACGGCTGGCTGGCTGGCTACTGTAATTAGTTGGCTGGTTGGGCTGGATGGCTGGATGGCTGATGCAATGTGTGTGGGTGGTGTATCGCAGTTCGCAGCCGGCCTGCAGCAGGGCGAACGGAACTGGCTCCTCGCAGCTCGCCCATACAGATGCGCTGTTTCCATGGCCGCACCTGACGGTGAGGGTGGGCACATGGTGGTTCTGCCACACATGTTGGCCGCAGGCTGTGCTTAGTCTGTCCCGTGTCTGTCTGTTCATGCTGGGTATATGCAGGCTACGTTAGTCCGAGCTGGACGAGGCCCAATGACAGCGCCCAAGACGAGACTGAGAAATGGATTTTTGTGGTAGTTTTCTGATAGGTGCCGTAGAGACGTCGACGCTGCCCTCTGCTTTAGAGTGCCGGCACGCGCGCGAGACCATGATTGGGCCAGGGCAAAACAGTGCATGAAGGGGCTGTTGGGGCCTGCACATGGGACTGGTTGCGTGCTCGAGAGAGCAGCCATCTTCCCCCATGGCTGTACCGCAACGGCATCGCGCTGTTGTGAGAATATGCAACGGCCGGCAGGCATTGGATAGGAGGAGGGGGGGTCCAAAGAAGCTTATCAAAGTCACCATTGCTAGCAGCTAGTCAGATGCTGTGGAGATCGGGCCTAATACTAAAACACCAGGCCTTCTGCATTCCAACCTGGCTCGTGCGCTCTGACAGCAAGCCATGTCCTACCAGCCAGCGACGAGCCACCAGACTGAACGTTGCCTACATACAGACGAGACTGCTTGCTACTGTAGACGGTAAGCTTGCTAGACGCTCGTCGACGCTCGTCGACGCTCGTCGAGCTCATGTCGTGACTGTGAGGGATAGCATGCGACTGCTCCCATCCCTACAAAGACTGCCGCAGTTTGTATTGTGCACCCAGCCCAGCCATGTTTCGAGGCGAGTAAACGATGCATCACGATGCCCCGGCCTGTTGCCCGATTCCACCTCAGCATGGCGTACTTCGTATACGTATTTCGTATATGGTCGTAGAGCCCGTAATTTAAAAGAAGAACTAGACCAACCAACCAATCATGATAGCGAGAGCGCAGAGGCAAGCCAGAGCCGTCTGCTCATCGTGCCTGCTCCAGCCAGCACTGCAGTGGCATTTGGTCGTCCTTGCGCGAGGCTTCAAACGGTAGGCACAATCGATGTCGTTGTCACTTCCTCCCGGCTCGCTGTCAACAATCGCGACCGCCCCACAACACACCATGCTGTACCACTGCTACCACCGGCCTTTGGCGATCGGTATACCAAGCTGGTGAGCATGGATATACAGAGATGGCTGGACGAGACAGTGCAGCCGGAGGCGCCACCCGGGACTAGCAAACGAAAAGCTCCGCGAAAACGGAGCAGATCGGATAGCTCTATCCTCGATCCTCGTCCTCCTTCTCCTTTTCCTCAGCAGGCGGATAGCGATGGTGGTACGAGTGAAGCACTGCACGCCACACTCAGCAACTATTCCACTGCTAGTCGATATGCACGAAAACCTCGCCGAAAGACGCGTCCAGAACACTACGAGCCAGGCTCCCATGCACCTCAGAAGCAGAAGGACAAGTCGAGGAAGACGAAGCGCAGGAAGAGCAAAGCCTTTCCGGGCACGGTGCAGAACTTCCAGGCTAAGAACGTGTCCGGAGATCGGCTGACCGTATGGTGCCTCTGCAGTAGCCCAGCATATCCGAGTACGATACTGACGATTGGCGTAGTTGAAGCCGCGGGAGTTGGGCCTGTTCAACAAGGGCCGGACATCAACGGCTGTGAAAGGTCGGGGCCGTGAGTGCCCCACATCCTTGTTCTGATGGGGTGTGTCATAGGGTGACGAGGACATTCAGAGCTATCTGCAGAGTGTTCGGGCCATCCCCTACTGACAGAGTTGCAGTGCCGGATCTAGTCTTTTCTGAGATGAAATTTCTACAGAAAGAAAAGGCCCAAGCTGAGGTCGGCCATTGGCCAGAAGTCGCTAAGAACAAGCGCAAGAAGGACCATGTCCAGGCAAAGGAAGGGGAGATCTCTGGTTTCTTTACTTCAACACACCCGAAACCAACTGAACAGGATGTGAATATATTGCCTGAACATGCGTCTGTGTTGGAGAATAAGCGGCATACTCGTAATCAGTATTCAGTTACTAACACGACGATACCCACCGTTGAGCTGACCGATAAGGCACCTTACCTGGGCTTTGGAAGCAAAGACCCTCGCCACGGCAGCACCAGCTATGTCTCTTGGTCTGAATCCGACCATGCGCCAAGTACCACACCAGCTCGTTTTCCACTCGAAGCTGATATCTCTTATGATCAGCGTGACTTAGGGCACCGTGGAAGGTACAAGCCTAAGATAAGCAGCGAAGACGACCGATTCAAACGACCGACTCCTCCCGCAAGAAAGCAGGAAAATGACCACATCACAGAGCGATTCAGAGTATCTTCGTTGGTTCCATCGCATAATAGAACGTCAAGATCGCATTCCCATCCTCAACGTAGTTCTTCTCCACGGCGACTGAACCTCGTTGACCGTTCTGCAAGATTTGAAAGCACTGACACAGCTTGCTCACCATCATCGATGCCACCCTCTATGCCTCCTCGTGCGAGCGTAGACCTCCGTCCGACCCAGCCAGGAAGAAGCCCAAGGGATGGACAACCAGAAGCGACTGCAAACTGCGATGAGCGTCCGCTAGCTGAGCGCCAAAATTATAGCCATAATAGCGACTACGAAAATACGGATGGGGAGTTGCAGACATCTTCGGATTTGGGCAGGGTACTGCAGCAATGCAATGAAATACTTCATGAACGACGACAGGCTGTAACACCGCGCAGGCGACATCCTGAGGAGATGGATACACCGTACCCGAGTCTCTCGGCTAGAAGACACCATATGAGAGGCGCATATTCGTCGACTCGACGCGTCCCTACCGTGCGTTTCGTGGATCCACCGTATCAGGAACCAGTGCTGCCGAACTTTATCGGGTACAGTATCTACGAGCAACAAGAGCAACAAGCGCAGCGTCGGCGGCCCCCTCGACGATCACCCATGGACGAGGACATGTATCAAAGTTCGTACCCCATGGAATATGGTTGCCCGGATGAGAATGAAAGGATACTTGATGAACACAATTGGGAGGGGTCATTTGAAAGGCCAATATTATATGAGTTGGAAGGAAGTCTTGGGATTCTTGGTGAAGAAGATTGTACCACAACCATTGAGACAGGATACACGCCTAATCTACGGTCAGAGAGTGACGTGGTTGCTCCTGGATTTTGGAGGCCGAACAAGTTATATTGAAGTTCAGATAGCAATTGCGCGTTGCGTCTAGGTTACCACATTCTCTCTGAACATGGCGAAGGCATTGGAATGACAAACAAAACATTTTCCACAACACACCTTACTCGTGTTTTAGACGACATGTAGTTACCATGCCATGTCATGAGAAGTAGCGCTAGCCGCCCCGGTATCCGTGCGCCAGAGTATGGAGCCCTGGGAGCCCTGAGTTCCGGTGTCCGCGTTCCGCACTATTGTCATTTTCATTTTCTTATCCTCGGTACGGGAGTGGAGAGTCGGCTATGCTTTCATCTAGTTGCTTACAGCTTACTGGATAAATGGTCTCTTTGCGTCCCGTCCATGGATCGCCATTGCGGATTCGTTCTGCCCAGCGACTAGTTCTTGTGTCGAGATTCTCTTTCCTTCCGACGGCCGTCTCATGCAGACAGTCGGCGGTGACGTTCGTCACGGTGGCGCCATCCCAACACAGCTCCCGAGCTGCGAGCCCCACTAGACCCCTCAACGACAAAATCCGTTCCAGGGCTCGGTTACTCGCAGGCCATCTCGACTCCACAGCTTCTTCAACACGATTGAGTACCACCAATACGAAGAGGTCCAAAACAATGTCTTACACCACACGTAAGGTTGGCGCGGCCAACACGCTTGAGCACCGCGTCTACATTGAGAAGGACGGCCAGCTCGTCTCGCCATGGCACGACATCCCGCTCTACGCCAACGAGCAGCAGACGGTCCTCAACATGGTGGTTGAGGTGCCCCGCTGGACCAATGCAAAGATGGAGGTGCATACCCCTCAATTAACTTTGTCTCGACCAGTCGTAAACATTACACTACTAGATGTCGACTGACTATCAGGACAGATCTCCAAGGAGGAGCAACTCAACCCCATCAAGCAGGATACTAAGAAGGGCAAGCTCCGCTTTGTTCGCAACTGCTTCCCCCACAAGGGCTACCTCTGGAACTACGGTGCCTTCCCTCAGGTGCGATGACGAGATGCCGAATCGAACAATGGAATAATAACACATACTGATCGAGTGCAGACATGGGAGGACCCCAACGTCGTTCACCAGGAGACCAAGGCCAAGGGAGACAACGACCCATTGGACGTGTGCGAAATTGGTGAGCTTGTCGCCAAGCCTGGTGAGGTGATCCAGGTCAAGGTCCTCGGTGTCATGGCTCTGCTTGACGAGGGCGAGACCGACTGGAAGATCATGGTCATCAACGTAAACGACCCGTTGGCCCCCAAGCTCAATGACGTCGAGGACGTCGAGCGCCACCTTCCCGGTCTTCTCCGCGCCACAAACGAGTGGTTCCGTATCTACAAGATCCCAGACGGCAAGCCCGAGAACCAGTTTGCCTTCTCCGGCGAGTGCAAGAACAAGAAGTACGCCATGGACATTGTCCGTGAGTGTGCTGAGGCTTGGGAGAAGCTCGTCACTGGCAAGACGCCTAAGGATGAGATCAGCCTGTAAGTGCCTGTTAGACCGCTAGTTGAACATGCCAACTGACACAACGGCAGCACCAACACCACCGTATCCCACTCGCCCGACCGTGTCGACGCCAGCTCAGTCAACGTTCCCCAGGGCGAAAACAAGGCCCCTGCTACCATTGACCCCAGCATTGACAAGTGGTTCTACATCTCTGGTGCCCCATCCAACTAGTTCTAGCGACTGCCCATTGTCATCACATCAAGAGGTCAGGAAGCAGCACTGCATCCAGGTAGCATGGTACACCTGTCATAAGCTTGCTCTGGATATTTTTTTGGAGTGGAGAAAAACAGGTTAGACGACAAATAGTAGGTGAATGTACATGATTAACGCCGATCAAGGACGGTATATAGACTTGTATGGAGAATATCAATTCGTCATCTCGGCCTTCAGATTCAAATGCTGCCGTGACGCCAATGATACTGTGTAACTGAGTGTATGCATGAGGGGTATTCTTGTTGTACTTGTGCGTTCAGTTGCCTGTGAGCTCCTCTTTTCGCGCCAAGGAGCGTGAATGCCTATCCACTTCCTCGACAACTTGTGTTATGCGCATAGTGCTTAGATCTAGGTTCATCTCTTTGCCGTCTTCTATAAAATCGATTAGTACTTGTATGGACATGCTGATTGTATGTATTCTGTAGTAGATAGTATCGCACCAGGCGATTAATCTTGACGCCAGCCTTCGCAATGTGCGGCTAAAGAAATACGGGCCAAATGTACATACTGAACTTGACGCCTAGACTCGCAGGTTCCTTGCTCTCCCGTGGCAGCATCTTAGACTCGATCTTCATGCCATCTGCGCGCGCATTCGGGGGTATTAGGGAGAGGAAAAGGCGTGCGGGTTTTGAGCGCGGGGAGAAGGGATTGAAGGTTACGCGGACGTCGGTGAGGAATCTGGTGATCATTGCGGCGATATCTGGCGCTGACAAAAGGCCTAGTATCCCCTTGTTAGCCAATGCGCAGTTCCAGCATGGCGCAATGGCATACCAATATACGCGTTACAGATGTATACGAGTATGGATACGGGTATGTATACGGCAATGGGTGTTGTCGGCCTTCGCAATGGCACGCCTGCAGTACGTCCGTGCTGGAGATTCTTTGCGGAAAGCACGCTACAGGTGGCTATCCATTCACGTTGCGCTCTTTTACCCCGCTAAACCGCCCACCGTAGCATCTCCGTCATAGGGTGGTCGCATACATTTACCAACCCTCTCCGCAGTCCCGAGCCACGATGGCGCCAATTCCCGCTACCACGCAAGCCCTCACCACCCGCTTGAACACTCTCTCCGAATCCAACAAGGCCATCGGCCAGCTTATCCAACGGTTAGCAAAGTTAGATTTTCAGCCAGGTTCGCAACCACTGGATGCGACCGACGAGGGTGACGTAAGGTTGGAACTCAGTGCAGAGATACACGAAAGCTTGAAGGACATAGAAGAGAAGTTGGAGCTTCTAAGACAAGAGGTTGAAGACGTCACCTTGCAGAGCACGTTTACTGGACGGAGAAGAAACAGCACCAAAGACAACGAAAAGAGTCGGCTTGCCGTACTGCTTGCGCGCTTGACCGAAGACTTGAGATTGTGGGTAGTTTTGTCATCTTGTGCTCAATACCATGACTTACTAAACACATCTTCTCAGATCACGATCACAATACCGTAAAGCCCAATTAACGGCCAAACACAACGCCGACCGCGCGAAGCTCAAAGAACGCGAACTCCTCTTTTCAAATCTACAGTCTGGCTCTTCGACGCCTTCATCCACATATCGCCAAAGAAAACAACAACAAGGCATCTCAGAAGGCGAAATCGTCGCCCAAGCCTCCTCAGACGTTACGACAGCCCTGCGCCGAACACACCAGTTGATGCAAGAAGAGCTATCGCGCTCACGATTCGCACAAGAAACACTCGAGCAGTCCTCAGCCGCGCTGGAAGACCTTGGGGAGAAGTACTCAGATCTCAACACCCTGCTAGCAAACAGCAAGAGCCTGGTGACAACCCTAGTAAAGAGCACCAAGACTGACACGTGGTATCTGGAGACCACCTTCTATATACTTATCACAACTGTCATTTGGCTCGTCTTTCGACGCTGGTTGTACGGACCACTGACTTGGTTCCTCATTTGGCCACTTAAGCTCGTCTTCCGTGTTCTTTTCGCAGTCCTTCCCTTTGGTACCGCATCCTCCGCCGCGAACTCGAGCGTTGCAGTATCCTCTTCCTTCAGAACCTTGATAGTCCAGCCTAGCGCGACAGGCGGAATCCCTCGCCGTCAGCCAAACGCCGAACCTCATTACATTCCTGCCGGTCGTGGAGGAGGAGCGAGAATACACGAACACGATCCTAGCCCGCCGAATTCATACTCGCAGAAAGTAGGCAAGATGGCGGAACACAACCAGCAGCAGCAGCAGCAGCAGCAGACAGAAGAGGTGCCTGATCACCCGCAATTCAGGAAGCAAAACAGGGAAGTAGATGACGGCCCTGTCACCTTGGGCGACGGAACAGTGTTGAGGGAGAGCAACAAGCCGCGCAACCCGAAGAAGAAGATGTGGGAGGAGGATGTGGAGAGCAAGAAGTTAGAGCAAGCGCAGCAACAAGTACAACAACAGCAAGGGGCTGGTGAAGAGGAAAGGAAGCGCGATGAGCTCTGAGCGTTATGCGTAGCTACATAGAATATACTCTATCCTGAATAGTCATCTTCACACCTGTAGTGTGTTCTTGCATCAAATTAATTGACACATGTCTCCTGAATGGTGCCCGTACAATAGTGACCTACTCTACCTCTCTATTCCGTTTCCAAACATATGAATTTCATTGTGCAATAGAAATGGCGCGGACTGCCAGATTAATAAAAGCCAAGACGGCATTGGTAGGGGAATATGAGGAAAAGAAAATATAAAATAGTTGTGTGAAAATCCGTATATGCACTAGTATTGAACTCTGAATGCCCAAAAACAGTAAGAGTCAAGACCCAATATATGTGTACAGTATTAGAATCTGGTAGAGCCAAGGTATCCAAAGCCCCTCGTGTAGAGTATGATAAATGCCTTGTCTATTGCCAAAGGGGTATCTCACTTGGTCTAAATCTCACTGAAGATATTATAACTCGTCGAACTTGCGTAGCGGCTCATTGCCGTTTGGGGTAGGCATTGCACTAGCAAAATCAATCACTGGGCTCGTCTTGGCCGTTGTGGACCCTATAATGGCTGCCTTTGCTATATCTGGTATGTCCGCGTTTAGGATGGCATCTCTCACAGCGGAATCGAGTTGTTTGTGCGGTGTCTCGGCGACGTCGGCGGTTTGCAGGGGGTGGAAGAGGAAAAGGAGAAAAAGGGCGGTGATTAGCAGGCCTACTGTGCCCCAGAATATGCGCATACGATCTACGCGGTGTTAGCTGGGGAAAAGGTGCAAGAGGGTAGGGATGCCCATACGTGTATTCTGAGCCTGCCACTCAGCCTCGGACTTTGCTTTCGCATCAACGCGCTCCTGTGCTTCTGCAAGTCTTGCAATCAAAACATGTGCCTTTTCTCTCCCTACCCTGATCCGATCTGCCAGTCCGCTGACGTGCTCTTGCTGTGTTTTAAAGCTGTCAAATGCCTCTACCTGGCCCTTGACGTCATCTACCAGTTCCGTTGTGTCCGACTCGAAGTTCTCGTGCAGCTCCCTGGTTAAGCTGGACAGCTCTTGTAGTGTCCCGATTGTTTGACGCAGAACGGAGACCTTCTCGAGGATGGCATAGTATGTATCGTCTAGACGGCGCGATGTCTGCAGAGACTGCTCTGAAAGGGATTGGAGGGCACAGCGGAGGTCTCTGTATGCCGTGTTAGAAAGGTGGTTTTACACACAAAGGCCGCTGGACGGCGTCTTCGAGAGCGTCGCAAAACATACTGCTCTCTAGCCTCTACCCTCTTTGCTTCCAACTTGACGTCAGCGGAGCGGAGGGGCCTCGGCGGCGGAATGGTAATGCCTGCAGTGGAGTCCTCCTTCACGCTTGCGCTCCCATCGACCTGCTTTGGGACGACGCTCTGTCTGCGGCTGTGGCTGGGACTGGTTTCCCTACTCCCTCGCGCTTGTCTCAGCAAATCTCCAAAACTCGTGGGCGGCTGTATCTGGATAGCCGACTGCATGGCCTCCTTGGCGGCATGGCGTTTGCTGGAGCTATGACGATGGCCATCTTGACGGTCGCGGTGATGGCGCGACGACTTGTGCTTGTGTTTGTGTGGTTGCGATTTCTTCTCGGGATCAGACGTCACACGGACCGCCGACCTGGGGCTGTAGAGGTTGAACTGGCCGTCCATGTCATGGTCATGGTTGGATGGTAGAGGCAGTCGGAGTCGTTGTTGCACAGTCCCAAGCCCGAGTTCGCGTGCGTCTGCAGGGGGGCCTACGCCCGCTAACCAACAATAGGTCAGCATGTGAAAGGGAACAAGGTTGGACCAATTGAGAAGGCATAAACTATGGCAGAGACTAGGTATGGTTGCTATCTACTTGTTTGTAGCTCAGGGTATCATTGTTCGCGTCTATACATTGTAGTGCGCAGCATGATGCCGCGCTTCAACCCGTTGCACATACTTGCGCTCGTAGCGGCATTTCTCTCGTCACAGCACAATGGGTGACGGCTCACGATTTGAGCATCTTGTTGCGCTTTTCCCTCCTCTTAAGACGCTCAACACGTCTCTTGTGCATCTTCTCCTCCATCTTGGCGAATCGCTCCCGTTCTTCCTTGGCGGCGCGTTTCGACTTGATGGCTTCGACTCGTCGCTGTTGCGTGATTAGCTCTCTCTCTCTCTCTTGCGTCGCTTCAAGGCTATCTGTCGCCCGCATACCTGTCTCTCGGATTCCTTCTCCTCCTTTAGCTCCTTCTCCTTTGCCTTGACCGCAGCAAGCGCCGCTCGGTCAGCTGAGCGCTTCTCCCATGACGATTGGTTTGCTCTTGGCCGGAATGGGGCCTTGTTATCGTGCCACTGCTTGCCTGCACAAGTGGTCAGTGTGTTGCCCTGTTGCGACTCCCACATGTGCTCATCGCATACCATTCTTCTTCATGCCCTTGACGGGCGCAGTCTCGGTGGCGGGCGGCGCCTCGATTACCACAGATTCAGACATGGCGGTGATGTTTGCGCGTGCCTACTGTGTAGGAATCAGCACTCGCTGGGCAAGAAAAGTTAGCCGATATCGATAGCGCGCAATGCATCCCAGCTGGCAGCCAGGGTCCCGCCCGCGCCAAAGCATCAAAGGCTACTCCTAAAGCGGGATACGCCCATCAGATGATAATCTAGTCATCCGATGATCTGATCTGATAAGATCATGGGGAAATACGACAAGGGACAAGGGCGCAATCGGGCTGCTATGCGCTTCAACTTTTTTTTTGTCCGTTACACACGTCTGTTCTCTGTCCTTCGCAGCATGACCTGGCTGTACATTCGCAGTGCGCTTGCCACACCCTGCCGCCCTCTTCCTTGATCTCTGCAGAGATTTTCAGAGCTAGAGAAGCTTGGAAAAGTCTTGCGTGATTGCACCACCCTTGGGTACCACATCTGGGTTACGGCATTGTCCCATGGTTGCGTACAAGTCGCGGCTTGTTGCATGCTGACCTGCCGACTCTCTTCGTATTCTATCGGCCCCAATTACCGCTCCACTCTTCATCTCACATACGCTGGCACCGTATTTCTTCCTTGACATGGGCTCTTCTACATAACAGTCACGTACGCGCCCTCTACGCGCCCTCTCAACGCCCAAATCTCGATAAGCAATATGCCCTGTGCTCCATAGCATATTCTGAAAACTACCTTTACAATTTATTCACGACTCTCTGTGCACTCATGGAAGCACACAAGGGCTCCAAAGCGGTGGTAGGCGGACGAGGTGGTCTGCCCAACCCAATCATAATGGAAGATGCTAGGGGATCACAGGCAATGGGAAAGGGGGAAGAGGCTATCAGAGATATCGTCTGTGGATCGGTAGCTGGCATTGTTGGAAAATACATCGAGTATCCTTTCGACACAGTCAAGGTCCGCCTTCAGTCACAGCCTGACAACGTACCTCTCAAATACACTGGACCACTGGACTGTTTCAAGAAGTCACTACAGCAAGATGGCTTCATAGGCATCTACAGAGGTATCAGCGCGCCTCTGGTCGGCGCTGCGGTTGAGTCCAGCACTCTGTTCTTCAGCGTGAGTGGCCTGCTTACGGAAACTCCTGGTCGTGCACTGACCTATTTTGCAGTATCGACTGGCCGGAGATGCGCTTAAATCTTCGGGCTTTTATCCTGAACTAAAGAGACATCCTGAAAGAGACTTGCCCTACACTGGGTTGCTTTATTGCGGCATGGTCGCTGGAGCCATCACATCACTTTTTCTTACCCCGATTGAATTGGTCAAGTGCAAGATGCAAGTTCCTCTAGAAGTGCCCGGTGGCACTGTAACCACACCAACTATCCGAGGAGTTATTACGTCAATCTACCGTCATCAAGGCCTCATGGGGTATTGGCACGGACAAGTCGGAACCCTGATCCGTGAGACAGGAGGTGGAGCAGCGTGGTTCGGCGGGTACGAAGGCATGAAAATACTCTTCAAGAGATGCAGCGCAACGGACAAGGACGAAGACGTCGCTGTCTGGCAGCGCATGGTTTCTGGCTCTGTCGCTGGTGGAGCCTACAATTTCACATTCTACCCGGCCGACACAATCAAGTCGAGAATGCAGACCGAGGACGTCAAACAATTGACTGGCGGGAAGTCGACATTTAGCGCAGTAGGAAAGGCGCTCTGGAAGCAGCACGGGATCAAGGGCATGTACCGTGGCTGCGGCATCACAGTCGCCAGGTCGATACCCAGTTCCGCCTTCATCTTCACAGTATACGAGGAGTTGAAGAAGCGATGGTCTCACGAACGACTCGATTAACTAGCATGGTCAGTTGAAGAAGCTGCTTGGTTTCATGGAGCATAGCCGGCGTTGTAGTCTTTTAGCGCATAGAATCAACAAGTGGGATCCCAGCACGCGCCCAGATCAAGCTGATACATGCGAGCGGAAAAAGGAGAATGAGAACAAGCACATGCGATTCCAGACCTGACAAGCAACCTTCACATGTTAAGCGCAAGCAACGCGGTCTGCTTTGGGGGCTAGCGCAAAGATGCCATGTCCATGGCGAATGTGGGGAGCCTTGCCGCCGGCAACGTGACGCGAGCCGAGGATCAGATGCCAGCGCCCATTGCCCATTTCGCCGACTGCGACGCTCCCCTACTACTTAGTATCTTGCCCAACTAACCTTGTTCACAATCCAGCCAGCCTCATGATCCCGACCGTCTGCTTCTACTCGTTCTTTCCCTCTTCCACCCCTTGTGCCCGCGGCTACAACTGTCAAAGGTAGAAAGAGAAAGGGAGTAGCAAGCAGACGTCATTGCACGCGCGCGTACCGAGGTTCCATCTTCGCAAGCAACACGTTGCACAACACACATACACACAGTCGAAATGGATAGGTTACATGCGCTGGAGGTATGTTGCATGTGCAGTATAGAGTGAGAGAGGAGGGAAATAAAGTGGCTAATTGTGGGAAAGGCTGCGCTCGAGAAGATTGTCTTGGACCCAAAGTACCATGACATGCTCACACTAGTAAAAGGTGTGAGAAATGGCATCGTATACGGGTGCAAGGTGCGGTTTCCACACGCGCTTGTGTAAGTACCGAAGCTCCCCAGATACATCATCTTCTAGTCTTCCAGTCTTCCAAGCGACCAACAGCTAACGTGACTCGTGTAGAATGATTGTCCTCTTCCGATCCGGGACGTAAGTTTACAATCGCACCTGCCTCCTCCCTCGAAACCAACTCTCTACTAACCCGCACGCCCCCCACAGCCTCCGATCCAAAGCCCTCCTAGTCTACAAAGCCACACGCCAACACGCCCGCAACCTCGGCCTCTTCGCCCTCGTCTACAAATCCACCATGCTCTTCCTGCGCCACACCTCTCCCACATCCAAAGAACGACACTACGATTCCTTCCTTGCCGGTCTCATCGGCGGCTACACCGTCTTTGGTCGCACAATCCACAACTCCGTCTCCCAACAGATTGTCATATACGTCGCGGCGCGCGTGTGCTTGGCCCTCGCCAAGCTAGCCGTACAACCACGACATGTGGGAGGTGGAGGCGCCGGACAAGGGGTTAAAGGCGGCGGTGGAGGGTGGGAGCTCTTTGGCAATGGGGAGATGAGGAGGGCCATGGTGAGGAATGGATGGCCTGCGTTTGCGAGTCTGAGTTGGGCTATGGTCATGTATATTTTTAGGTGGCATCCTGAGGCTGTACAGAGCAGTTTGAGGAGTAGTATGAGTTATATGTGGGTATCCTTGTTTCCTGGAGCTACGGAGCGGCTTGCTAACACGTGGTGTAGTTATGTTCAGTCGGATGAGTGGGACTCGCTACGGACATTGCTGTGGCATAACAAATGATTGCGAAAGGAATACTGCTAATGGTGCTTTGAGAAGGCAGTTTGCATGGCATAGTTGGGATAAATCCGTTCGTTGTGCATATTGGGCGGATAGGAAGTTAGCCACAGGCTGGCATGATAGATGGACGGGGTACCGAAGAAAGAAAAAAGGGAACCCCTATCAAAGCAGAGAAATGTATTCTATGCAAACAAATCAACTCCCGCTGTTGCAGCATGGCAGCGACACAACGGTAGTTGAGAGTACAACCGTTGCCCTCATGCTACTCAGCGCGCATGCATGATTCACTCAAATTCTCCATAACTTTCATGGTTGGGAGTGCTCAAACGGCTCAAAATGCGTTTTCCATCTATCAAGTACGCTACTACTATAAAATCTACTCTTTTGCCAACCATGTTCTTTGCTGAACCATCGTCCGATTCATTGGTACATCATTGTCAAATCTCCACATGGCTTAAAGCTCTAAACGGATCTCAATACCATTACTTTTGCCTACGCTTCATACTGCCCTTTGACGCCTTGCAGGCCTAAGATTGGCAGTTTTGAATACAACATACCTATCTTGTTGGCAACTACTGGGATGCAATGTAATGAGGGGACTGGGGAAATATTCACTGATTGCAAAGGGAATAGACGAAGACTGAGAAGAGGACCAGTGAAGGCATGGAGGAGTGGGGAAACATACGAGACAAGAGGCACGACTGAGAAGACGAGGGAGCACACGGAAGATAATCAAGAGAGACACATGGACGGATGAGAGATGACTCTGAAGAGGTAAAAAAAACTCATACTTATCCGAACCTGGCATGTGTAAGTGATATGCGGCAGCATGGAAGCAATACTAAGGTCGGCAGTCTTCCAAAAGCTGAGCACAAAGCGCAACAAGCAAGAGAACTTACCTCAGCTACACGAACGAGCAACGGAAGTAAACGGCAAGACTTCACGAAACCTAAGGGGTGATCAGCGTGGAAGGCTGGTTGTAGATTATTTTTTGTTTACCATAAGCGGCTCCTACTAAAAAAGTGGCACCGGTTGGTGACTTCGACTCACACGTCCTTATTCAGCGTGCTTTGTAACGCCAACATACTCCGACCCAGCCCTAGTGTGATGTACATGATAAGCAGTGCCGGCAAGTCCACTCCCGAAGATATCGACCCATGACTGCTCAAACTTGAAAGCCTTGCTCAATTCACCGAAGATAAACACAGAAAGCAACACTGACCGAGGATGGTGCCCAGGAAATAAGCCTAGGAAAGAACTTACCTTTAAATGAAGATGTCCAACTCATGCCTGCGCACCTCATCCTCATCAAAGGCAGGGAAAGACGGAACCATGGCATCTGCGTTCTGGACGTATGCATCGTTGTAAAGACGCCAGTAAGGTTGACGAACTTTGCGAGCGGGGTGGAACAGGCCTGCCCAGACGTAGTTCATGACGAGCGGAGTACCAACGGCATTGCGAATAGCCTCAATAGCCTCGATGATCCGATCAATAACGTGGGGACTCGTCTCGAAGAGGTTTGGCCAAAGGAGGTTGAGTAAGTGGATCATCGCATCCTCGCAGTCAAGACCGACACAGCCTAAGGCGACGTGTTTGACTACTGATGCAGCAGTCTGACGATGCACCTGATCTCGGTCAATGAGAGCATCCTCCAGAAGCGGCGTAATAGCGTAGACGTAGTCCTTGGCCATCTCGCCAATGTACTCAAACATGAATGACAAAGACTTGAGTACACCGTTCTGTACATTCAGCTCGGGTACACGGTATTCGTTCATCAAAGCCGGAAGGACAGTGAAAGGCGCGCAGGTCTCAGCAACGATACCAATGGCAACAGCTGTGCAGACACGGGACTGACGCTCCTGAACTCGAAGATTGCCGAGAAGTGTAGCCAGTACATCCTGGGGACCGATGGCTTTGGCGATGTAACCAAAGGTGTTGTTGGCAGCGCGACGGATTCCCTTCTTGTGGGCTTTCAACATGTCGAGAAGTTCGAAACAGATTCGCATCCATTCACGAGGATTGACGTAGTTTGCACCTCGGTCAGCGATACGGCCAACTAGGTCAATGGTGTTCTCCTGTACTTTCTCGTGTCGGTTGCGGAGGATGGGTGTTAGGCGAGGCAACAAATCCTTGATGGGAGGTTGCATGGCATGAAGACCAACAACTGTGACAATGGCGCGAAGAGCACCTAGGATGGAACCAAGAACCTCAGGGTACTCTTCACCAAGGTATTCGTAGAGTGCTTGCGCAAGCTTGATTAGCTGCGGGTCCTCGTCACACTTCTGCATCACAAAGGTAATCCGTGAGATCAGGTCTGCAGCTTGCTGGCGAACCGTAGCTGACTTATTATTGAGACGGGCAAGGACTGTCGCAACGATCTGCGGCAGATAGGTCTTGGTACGCTCACCCAGCGCGTTTACGACCGTAGCGAAACCGTCGATAACGATAGGATCTTCGATAGTTTGATCCTGGAAAGCAACGAGGACACCGTCAATGAGTTGCTCCTCTAGACGCTCGTCGACATCGTGCGCGCCCAGGGTGCTAATAACCTTATCGACGGTCTCGACTGTCATCTTTCGGTATGCTTCGTTCTCATCTTTCATGTTGTTGACGATACGGCCAACGATCTCGGCAACACCCGCCTTCTGTGCCAGGTCGACGGTGGTGTCTACAACTTGGCGATAGTTTCGCTTGTCGAGTGCCATGCGGCGCACCCAAAAGTGCTTAAAGAACTCTGGCAAGACATTATCCTTCAAGTACACTGGAGTAACACCTGCTGTATTGGAACACTGCGAGACAACCTTAAGCACAACCTTCTTCATCTCTTCGTCGGGTGATTGGAACTCGCGAATGACAATCTCCATAATCTGGCTGGTATAGTAGTTGGAGTACTCTTCGTCCATCAGTGGAATGACATAGCCCACAGCCTTCAAGAAGGACGCCAGAGCCTTGCCACGCTGACGGCGGGCGCCAGTCCAGAGAGGGTTCAGGATTTCGTCAAAAGATTCGATACCATAGGGGCTTGCAGCTTCAGCCAGGGCGGCAAGCGCAAGGGCTGTGACCATGCGGACCTTGGGCTGCTCATCATTGAGATTCTCACCAATGCACTCCACGAGCCCCTTTAGATGGGGTAGGATAGCACAACCCATGAGAATGGGAATCTGCTGCACGATTTTTACACCAGTGTGACGTGCGTGCCAGGACTTCTTCGACCTGCAGACGGCCCGGAGGAAGGGTAGGAGGGCAGGGATGCCGAGAGCAGATGCGACAACGGCGAAAGCTCGAGCGGTGGTATTTCGTACATATTCGTCCTGGTGGTCCAAGTCGGGGCGCATTGTACTGATCATGTGTGCAAGACCAGCAGCCTTTGCAAGGTTGGAAATAATTTCTCGGCCTTCTACACGAGCATAGTAGTCTTGATCAATGAGTAGAGGCTCGATGACGACTAGGATCTTGTGGACATAGGGACGGACGAGGTCATCCAGCTTGTAGAGTACTCTGTCAATGACCTTGACAAGTAAATGGCGCTCCTGGTCCTCCAGTGTGCGCTCCATCAAGAGCGGCAAAATCTGGTTGAATAAAGCTCCTGCGCCGAATTGCCGAGCGTTGTCTGTGAGTTGTCGGAGCGCAGTCTTTCGCATCGGCGGCGTTCCGTTCTTGACCTTCAGAAGCAGTCGCATAATCTTGCGCTCCTTGAGTTCCTCAACAGTCATCTCGTTCTCGTCGGCACCGTCAGTGAGTTTTCCGAAGTATTTCATATCCTCGTTCTTGAAAAACTGCAGATCGCCCACACCTGCGATGTCCGTCGGCAGCTGCCTACCCATAGCGGCCAAGCTGTTGTCAACTTCTGGCAGCAGGAAACCCTGGTATCCCTGGGGGAGTTGGGGCATGCCGACTGGTCGCCGAACGGGTTCGTAACCTGGAGGTGCCTCAAGGACCTTATAGCCTTCTTTCTCACCAGGAAGCATCATATCCAGCTGCTCGTCTGACAGGGGAGCGTTGCGGTTCGAGATGTCTGTGCCGAATGCGAAGGTGTGGGCGACGGGAGCTCCATTTGCTGTAGGAGCGGGCGCCGCAGTGCTTGCGGGGGCAACGGCGGTTGTATCCCAACGCGACCGGGCCGGTGCAGCTGCCTCGGGGGCTTTGACTTCCGGTGACCATCGTGAGCGCTTTTTCGGGCCAGTCTCTTCTTTGGTGTCTTCTTTGATCACCTTCACTTCACCCTCGTCAGCAGCCTCGTCCCAACGTCTCCTCTTGCGCGTCTTCTTGATGGGTGGCGTCTTGCTGCCATCAACGGGAGGTGGGGAACCGTCGTCCTTGAGTGTGGGCTTGTGATTGAGCACCTCATTGCCACCCGCGTTCTCCTTCTCTTCAATGAGCCGCTTTACGCGTGCTTCCTCGCGCTCGAATTCTCGCTGTTTCATCACGTCCTTGTAGGACTGGCCGCCATCCTCGCCATCTTGTGAGAATGGGTCGGCTCGTGAAGGTGAAAGTGCGCGGTCGAACCTGCGGCGTTGGTAATCAGTCTCGCGCGACGCGATCTGCGCTTGCTTCTCGCGACTGTCGAGGATGTCGGCCTCCCCAGCATCACCGTGCGCAAATTCGTTCATCATCTCCTTCGATGCAGTATACTGCCCAACTAGGCTCCGGCCGTTCAGCTGAACGTCCTCCATGTCGTCGTCTCCGTCAGCGACAGCGATGGAGTTGACGTAGTCGCCGCTGTTTCCGCCATAGAGTTCTTGGTCGCCTGCTTCAGCAAGCGATTGCTTCTTAGGAGAGGTGTCCCCGTTGGCGGGCCTCTTAGCCATGGACTTGCCTGCGCGAGGTCCGGCCATGTTTGCTGCAGGTTGCTTCACGGATGGGGTTGGTTGGGTAAGAGTGGGTGAGGGGATGGCGAGGTGAGAGCTCCCCAAAGTTTCGAGATGCCATGCTTAGCGTCGTCCATTTGGTGTTAGCGTGTATGCTTACGTAGTCATGTTAGGCAAACACTCGGTCACGTGCGCATTTCTGAAGTTGGGGGGACATTTGATAGTTGTGATGCAGTGCTGGTTCCGCTCAAGTCACGCGACATGACGGTCCAGCTAGCCTGCCGTGCCGTATCGGCACCCTAACCCGCCTTGCGATATATCGAATTGCGGCACTCAGCTACGTATTACTACTCGTACCAAAGGGCGCGTTTCACATGCATCACCGGTTCAACGGCGGTGGCGTTTGCACTTGCAGTGTGTCGCGCATTGCCCTTGTCTACAAAGGCTGGCTTACTACATATGTACTGTACACACGACAACCGTATCTATCAGCTTACTACCACTAGGTGTACCAGGAGTACTCTAGTAGGGGGCATGCGTGCGGAGCCGATTGCTGTTTGGGATCGTCCGGAAAGGCCGTCGAGACTGGAGACTGGAGGTGTGCTGCATCATGTCCGGAAGATGTGCAAGACAGCCATCTGCCCAGGCTTGAGTTCCTGGTGCCCTAGTGCTAGTGGCGCTAGACCCACACCATGTATCCCCCCGTGCCCCCATCCCCATCGAGAGCACCCACCAGCGAACTTGGTTTTCTCCCTAGCTACAAGCGCTGGTTCGTGTTGCGTATTTTTTGTTTTGAGAACGGACCACAAGCTGCAGACCCACCTGGAAAACTATTATAGTAGCAGTACTTCTAGCTGGGGCACAGTGGGTGCCGTTCGTCATCCGATTATGTGGCAGATGGCTCGCTGATCACGCTGGTTACTCGACATTGCGCCAGCCATCGCAAAAAGACTTTCTGCAGTGCTCACACCGCCAACGCGATCGTCTTGCGTCGTCGTCATCATCTCACCCACTTGCAATAGCTTGCAGCTGTTGTACTGTGCAGTAGGAGCACTCCAGACGACTCTCGTTGCCACATGCGTCGCGGCATCGTGTGCACATTCCTCACAAAGACGTCCGAGACTACTGCTTCTAAAAATATGTCTCACCTAGGCCGAGCTACTTGACTGCAATACGGATTACGGGCACTAGCAACGAATAATCAATGGCGCAGTGTCGTACAAACCAGGCTAACGGTGATTTACGCAGCTGCGGGCTTTCTACATGTACGCAAGGGCTCGAAACGGGCAGATCGGTTTTGTGCTGCCTGCCAGCCACACAGGCAATTCGTACCGTGCCGGGGCCCCGTTGACTCGCGGCAGAGTGATAATGGGCGGACACTGTCCCACGTCCTTGCGAGGGGTCGATCCTGCCTCTTTGATTCATCGTGTTTTTCCTTGCCGACTCCTTCGTTTCCTTCCCAACCTCTTTTATCGTCGTTGTTAATTCTTCAGGCCCCCCCTCGTTTCGCCTGAACAATCTCAAAGATGGCGGCTGTGGCGCAGAGTCATGTTCAAGATGACGTACACCCGCTACTGAGACACCCACGTCCTATCAAGAGGGATCCCGCAACAGCACAGCGCATGCTTAGCATGATTGCCGACTCTGACGATGTGCTGAAAAGTATCCACCGCGAAAAGTCCATTACAACAAGATGGCTAGAACGGCCAATGTATGGCGATTCCAACGTGTCTGGGGTGGAGAAAGAAAGGGAACATCCCAAGGTACAGCCGGTGGTGCTGAAAGAAGAGGCGCCCACAGAAAAGTCAAGAGAGGAAAGCGACTTCGATCTACTGGACAAATGGACGAACCCGGATAGGCCGACATCATCTTTCAATCCCGAAGAAACATTAAAGAAGCTTGTTCCAGAACCAGATACAAACATCGATGCATCCTCGATGAGAAAACGACCCCAGCCACTCACACGTCCGGCATCGTACAACGCACAACATCTGCTATCACCAGACTGGACTGCCTCGCCAGCTACATTGAGCCCTCAAACAACAAGCCAGCGGCCCGCGTCATCATATCTGGAGAGTCTGGATAAGACAAGAGGTGGCATCTCCTCCCGAGGCAGTTGCGAGTGCGAACACACACAGATCCATCCCATCGCATATTCATATCCTCCCGCACAGCAAACGACAGAAGCACGGAAAGAACGACCTGCATCTTACCAACCACAGAGCTTTACCTGTCTCGACAGTCCACCACTGCAGCCACGCCCACGTCCCACCTCCTATGCAACTTACCAGCCTCGTGTTCGTTCCGGCGGTAAGATTGCCTCCTCGCGAGGCTTGCGAAATAACAGCTATCCCAATAACTTGGCAAAACCCATGTCGGGCAATGCAGCCAAAGCAATTGCTGGAGAGAACATTGAAAATGACATGGTGTACCAGCGGTTTGGAGATGACGAGGTCGGCCC
Source organism: Pyrenophora seminiperda CCB06 (assembly GCA_000465215.2). Classification (NCBI taxonomy): domain Eukaryota; kingdom Fungi; phylum Ascomycota; class Dothideomycetes; order Pleosporales; family Pleosporaceae; genus Pyrenophora; species Pyrenophora seminiperda. The sequence continues at coordinate 1,682,356 of KE747809.1, forward strand.
GCCTACACCCGCAACGTCAGGGGCCCCGACATTTTCACCACCACCGGCATGGTCGGTGGCATCAGGGACTCCGATCAACACAAGCCGAAATGTATTTGAGCAATTCGAGGAGAAGAGCAAACCAGAGAAAAAGGCAAAACATCGATGGTCAACGATACCACAAGCATTGAAGAATTTTAGCGCAAAGAGAAGGGAGTCAGCAGCTACACAAGACCAGCCAAAGTTTGCCATGGTCGTAGACGATTTACAGCGCATGAATCTGACAGCGGAGAATCTACAGCATTACGAGGTCGTGTCCAGCCGGGACCCAACAACACCCAAACGCATGTCAACAGTCGACCTCATTCCTACACCAACATACTCTCCCTCCGAAATCCCACCCACACTCCTGGACGCACCTCTACCAGCACCCTTCGCTCCCTGGGCCAATGCTCCCCCAAGTCCCGCCGCAACTGCAGACCGGCGGCGCAGCAGTGGTAATCATCCTCTTACACTAAACACAATGTCCTCGGGTTTATCTGTGGAAGCAACGTCACAAGCGCGTCCGGTATCATGGCACTCGCGCCGGAGTAGCATCATCGCCGTCCCTTCGTCAAACGTAACCTGGACAGCCCCGCAACTACGCAACACCAAGGATGTTACGATCAGCCCCCGTGCAACACCACCTAGCTCGCGGCCTTGCTCGCGACGCAATACTCCAGCTATAGAACGCACATGTATACTGTGCAAGACGAGCAGGCCCATTTACGAATTTGTTCAGCGAAGGATTACAGCGAACTGCTGGCATGAACCGGCAACTTGCGCGGGATGCATGCAAGGCTGGCTCAGGCAGTGCGTGGATCTCAATGGCTGGGGGGGATGCTCGTGTCCCGAGTGTGGAGAGAAGATGGCAAGCGAGGATATTGCTGCTTTTGCAGAAGTTTCGCCGCTTTGAGAGAAGAGATTTTGGTATTTCTTTTGTTGATTTAGAAACAACTTTCTGACACACAGTCAATTTGTTCTTTTGTTGTATTACTCATATTTACCGGTATTGACAATAGCCACATTTACTCGATGAACAATAATAAAAACAATGGTATTGCCTTGTTGGCTCAAATGCCTGCCTCCCATCCACATCTTCGTCTTCTTCTGTTGCACTCAGCCAGCACAGTCGGACCGATACCTTTGCACCGTCGCGATCACATTTCCTACTCGACATTTTGTCACCTATGAAAAACCAAACATAACAGGAGGCTGTGTAGAGGTCGGTACCTGGAGATTGCTATGAAACGAAGGGCATTCCAAGGCCATGCCTGCTACACGCCACGAACATAGGTAGAAGGGTGAGGCATCATGCAGACTAGTTTATTTCCGGAAGCCTGAACCCAGGACTGGGAACAACATATTTTGGTAACAAGCAGGGATGACGTGGGAAGACTCATAGAATTTCGTTAAACATCGACAAGATATACATACAAGGATAGAAAAGAAGTGAAGTGGCTTTGATAACCCAACCACGCCTGTCCAAGGCGCTCAAACAAAGAACCCCCGTAGTACTACAATACTCACTGGATGGTAGCGATAGCAGCGTTCCAGGGAACATCGCGGCCAGGATCAAGAGTAGTACCGACACAGTCGGTCAAAAACTTGTGCCAGCCATCCTGAGTGCCAGCCGCAAGGCCAGCTCGAATATCAGCAGTGCACTCAGTGGTCACGAACCAAGCAGCACTACCAAAACTCTTCTCATCGTCGGCGTTGGCAAGAGCGAGGACTGCGACCAGGCCGGCATCTCCTCCCACCTCTTTGGCCTTTGCGACTGCGGCTTCACCTGCGACACTAGTGGCGTACTTTTCGACAAAATTAGGCATAGCCATCACTAAGAAGGAGAAGGCGTTAGTCCTGGGTCCTTCACAATATTATACAATGGGGTTGACTTACTCCTTGTGCCCTGACCGGGTTTACCTGGGGCTGGGAAATGGTTTTGCTTGTACTGGAAATTGGCACTCTCGAAAAGCTCATAGGCGACAATGGCGGCCTTTTCGCCCTTTGACGTAACTTTGTAGGTAGAGAATGCCTTGTTGAGGGCAGTCGCAGCTTGGGTCGCGTCCGCACATTCGTCGGGCTGCGCTGCTTTGGTGCATGATGCAGTTGCGGGCGAGATGGCGATGAGGTTGGCTGCCGTCAACGAGCCCGGTACGTCTGCTTTCGGGGGCTCGTTGCAGTCTGGGACAGGTGCAGCGAAGGCGCAGAGGGCAAAAGCGCTCGCGAAGAGAATGTTCTTCTTAAAACCCATGATGTTGATGTGGTGGTTGGTAGTGGCTGGTTTGATCGACTGTCGAAGCTGAAAGTTGTATTTGTGTGCAGAAGCAGTGCTGGGAATAAGTTTTTATAGGTGGCTTTATTGAAGAAACGAGAGTCAATGCAATGTTCTTTAATGAATGACTCGGAGTGAAGGAGACTTGGTTCAATCCAGCAGAATCAAGGAATCTAAATAAAGGAGGGAAAGACCGTGAGGAGGCAGTGTAAAGCGGTGCAGGGAAAGGCCAAGATATAGGCGTGCGCACATGAATGCATTCCTCCGGGTGGCCTGGCCATCAGCATTCTAGTCAGGAGTAGGAAAGATTAAGAGTTGGCCTGATCCAGATGTAGCAAACACCCACGACCAATCATTGCGCCGCGAGGTTATAGGAACCACACGTGAAGTCGCGTTGCGCAAACATGATTGGCCGTGTGCTGTCCAGCTCTGAAACGTGAAACACATGCGCAGAACAAGCTTTGCCAATGCCGTCCGTCAGGAGGCAACAATTGCTTTTGCGACTGCTACGATAAGATTACTGTGGTCGTACAGGTGGTTTCGCGCGACATGCGTCAGCCGTCAAAGAACATGTACAACCATACGGTTGGATGACGACGGGTGGTCAGTACATGGACAGTTGGGGAACGAAGAATGAAGCGCCCCGCTTACACAGCACTCAAGGGAAATGTACTACTGCGCTGCGCCCCTTCAGCGCTTCAGCAAATGAGCTCAGCGCTTCAGCTGAATGTGCATGTGTAGAAGCTGAGGCAGAAGTGCCCCGAGCCGCCTTGTACGTATCACCAGCGGCTCATTGCAGCTGGCGGCTTATTCCCGCATAACGCCGGTCGAGCCTTTCTAGATTTGCAATCGAGTTGACATCATGGTGTTGATCCGAGAGGCGCCATGTCCGGTTTACCCCACTTACCTTTCCTCGCTCTGCCCCTCATTGTGTTCTACTCCAACAATTGAAACTTCTCTCCATTGAACAGACTCTCTCTCTCTCTCTCTCTCTCTCT
>KE747809.1:1686012-1703030 GCA_000465215.2 Pyrenophora seminiperda CCB06
CTCTCTCTCTCTCTCTCTCTCTCTATTGAACCACTTCACCGTAAACGCTTCAATATGTCTCCCGTGGTCGAAAGCAAGTTTGATCCCAAGTGAGCCTCCCGGGTCCAGAAGTATCAAGCAAAGCAAGCTAATTGAATCTTGAAGGGATATGGAATTCCGCCGCCTGGGACCAGCTGGTCTCAAGGTCTCGGTCTTTTCCCTTGGTGGCTGGTTGACATATGGGGGGACTCAGAAGGGTTCAATTGTCAAGGACTGCATGCAAGAAGCTTGGAATCATGGTATCAACTTCTTCGATACAGCCGAAACATATGCCGCTGGAGAGTGCGAGATTGAAATGGGCAAGGCCTTCAAGGAGCTGCAATGGCCCCGTGACGAGTACGTCTTGTCGACAAAGGTAAGACCTTTCTCGCTCGCTATGCCATGTTTTCGTCCGCGGCTGAACCGTACACAGGTATTTTTCGGTACAAGGAGACAGGAACCAAATACTAGGTAAGCAGATTCCTCACCTAGTAGTGCTCAACTAAAGTATATGCAGGGGACTGTCCAAAAAGCATATTGTGGAGGGCTTGAAGAGCTCCTTGGCGCGCCTTGACCATTCCTATGTCGACGTTGTCTTCGCACATCGCTTCGACCCCGAGTAAGCACAAAATGTGCTCTGCAGCCAGAATTATTTGCTCACGATTTCCAGTGTTGGCATGAAGGAGATAGTTGAAGCCTTCACCCAGACTATCAGAGATTTAAACCTGGCATACTACTGGGGGACGTCAGAGTGGTCCGCAGAGCAGATCCAAGAGGCATGCGATATTGCAGAGAAGTATAATCTCATTGCACCAATCGTTGAACAGCCTCAGTATAATGCGTTCCACCGTGAGAGGTTTGAGAAGGAATATGCGCCACTCTACAAAAAGTACCAATATGGCACTAGTAAGTTAATGTGTTCACCTTTGCCCTACCGTGACCATAGCACTGCTAACAAGTGCAGCTACATGGAGTCCACTAGCCTCAGGAATCCTTACAGGAAAGTATAACGATGGTATCCCTGAGGATAGCCGATATGCAACCAACCCTGAGTTTTTCAAGAACTCAGTAGAGGCACTGAAGACCGAAGAGGGACAGGCTAAGATCAGGAAGGTCAAGGAGCTGACCAAAGTTGCTGAGAAGCTCGGGGCTACCACGACACAACTTGCGCTGGCCTGGACCGCCAAGAATCCTAATGTCAGTACCGTCATCCTGGGTGCAACAAAGGTCGAACAGGTCAAAGACAACTGTGGCGCTATCAAGCTGCTTCCGAAGTTGACACCAGAAGTCATGGGGGAGATTGAGAAGATTCTTGGCAACAAGCCCTAAACTAGATGGTAGAAAGTATACTTGGTAGAAGAGGTTGAGTAAATGGGTAATATCAAGTCATACACTTGACACTACCAGTCATGCATGAGACTAAGAGGATGCTCTACACTAAGCCTCAAATTCTCACGATAGAAGTGACGTCTGAATGCGAAGATGAGGGTACGATGGAAGTTGTGAAGTCGAGCAGAAGGGCGTACACTACCTAGGTAGCTTTCTGCTAGTACATGGCACGGAGACATTGGTTCGGAGCCAAGATGCGCGAACTAACAAAATGTGAATCGCGCATTGCTAGGACTCCTCAGGAGGTCAGGAGAAGCGCTCTTCCTGAAGAGCCAAGAGAAGTGTGGCGCTGACCAAGCTTCTGAAATTGAGGCCAGAAGTGGCGGAGAGATGGAGCAGAGGGCCGATAACAAGCCCTAAACGGTTGTGACACAAGCGACGTCCAGGCGTCAATCTCTTGCTGGAGTCCAGACTCTCTGGGGGAAAGTATGGTACTGAGGCCGAACGGGGGTATGGACTTGTGGACGTGGTAGAATGTGGCGATGGTGAATGAGTGTGTTCGGGTTCATGATTATTGTCATGTGCATGGACAATGTCGTAAGAGATGGACGGGAAACATGTTGCCGGCTGTGAGCCGAGTTGCTAGCGATTGGCTGCCCCACAAACCCACAAACCATGCGCGCTAAACTACTCCTAGGAGTAACTGACCTGACCATGGCATGCATGGGCCTTGCGGTTAGTTGCCGGCAAGTCAAGTGAACTGGACTGTCCAACCCAGCCATGGCGAGTTGTTTGTCTGGCTTGCTGGTGCTGGGAGCTTTTTTTCATTTCATTTCTTCTGCTCCGATTGACCTTATGTATTCCCATATTCCCGGGAAGTGTACGGAATACGGAATACGAAGAACCTTGGTACTTACCTATGTAGGTACGGTCAGCTCCAGGCTCTAGACCCACGGCCTGACAGAGCCGCAGACTTGAATCCGCTAACCTCCAGGAGAGGCAAAGAGGTGCCTCGACGCGCTGCCACTGGGGCTTAACAGGTGCAGAAAGCTACATACTTGGTGCCGTGCATTGACCCGTTCGTCTCCCAATCTTCTGTTAAACTTGGGCCTCCGTCATTTCAGATTCCAAATCGCTCCAGCTCTCTCTGGGGGGGATTGGGGGGTGTGGTGGCGCAGACATCCAAATGAGATCGACCCGTGGACTAGCTAGCGCATTGTCACGGCCTGGAAGCTCCTAAACTCTCTGGAGCTTCACACCTGTAAGTGTAAGAGTGCCCAAGTGCCCCTCTGACGAGCCCGCACTCCCGTCTGCTGCTGTGCTACAACCGCATCTGCGACGCCAAGAGCACCATCGCGTCTCAATTGCCTCAGCCCTCACTCGCCGACTGTACTGTAGCTCCCATCTTCCTGCCATCACCGTCACGCGTGTGCCCCAGGTTGCAGCTTTCCGCAGCACTCGTCGCCCAACAAAAAGCCTCAGGTGCTCTGACTACCGGTAAAGCGCTTCCCTCCCACCCCCGCCAAGAGCCGCCTTGTCGTTGATTGTGGCCTTCTCATCAACGTCCTTGACGACCAACAACAACGACTCTGTGCCTAGGTACGTTTCAGATGTGCACAGGGGTCGTTGGACGATGAGTCGACTGACAGGCCCCCTCCAGCTATCGCTTCAAAACCTCTCCGCAAACTCAGTGCCGAACAGAACGATTCGGGCGTGAGTGTACCTACGCGTTGATCCATGCCGTCCACATAGCATGGCTACCACGATCAAAACCGACCCCTCCATTGGGGACACGAATTACCAAAGCGGCAGTGGTAAGTATATTTCCGCTTGGCGTCCTCCAGTGCTTTAATGTCTCCATACTTTGAAGTTGATTCTGTTTTGTCTCCGCTTCGCGACTCCTGTATTGTGTACTTGGCGCGCCCAGACTCGCTGCGTTATTGGCCCACCCCCGTTCATGCTCTTTGTCTCTCTGCTCCACGTCGAGAAGCACACTGCAGAGACAAAACCAGTCTCGTCAAGGCAGCATCAACCGACGTCAGCATGAACGGCCGCACACGTGCCCCGCGGCTCGTGTGCATGCCGGACGTGGATTATACGGCATGAACGACACGGGAGTATGCGAACTATACCCAACTTGCCTGAGTCGCAGCAAGGCTCTGGGGGTGGTACATATACATGTCCTGGCTACTTCTCTTTGTTGTCCAAGCTCGTCACGCTCGCTCATCACACACTTGCGAGATCGCCTCCACATAATTTTCCTTTGTTTTCTTTCATTCACGAATATCTACGCATATCTACGCATACCCCACTACCCCACCATGGCACATCATAACCGCTTCGTTTCCTGGCCTGAGACACACGTGCTAACCATGGCGCCCACCTACCCTCCACCCGGCGCCGTCAACGAGTATCCTTCTCCTGCTGCCTCCCGTCGCCCCTCCGAATGTCTTTCCGAGATGAGCATGGGCGGCAGCCGGAGAGGTAGCTTGGCTGGCTTTGCGTCGGATATGGAGAGTACAGGGCAATGGCAATCAATAGGCAGCGACACAAAAAGTCCTCTGGCCCAGTTTGGTTTCTTCAAGAGTTTAACAGACAAAAAGACCACGAGAGGTTCGTCTAGTACCATATCGATTCCATCGCAAGACTGACGCGAACAAGATGGCCAGCCACCCAAAAGAAGGGGTCCTAAACCCGATAGCAAACCCGCCTTGACAAGGCGACAAGAGCTGAACCGGCAAGCACAGAGGTAACATTGAGCAATGATATATGGAACAGCAGGCACTGACTAGTTGATAAGAACACATCGTGAAAGAAAGGAGTTGTACATCAAAGCGCTCGAACAAGAGGTCATTCGCCTCAAGGACACATTTGCTTCTACCTCCAGGGAACGCGACGCTTTTGCTGAAGAAAATCGGCGACTACGAGAATTGCTCATGGCACATGGTATCTCCTTTGAACATATGACGTCTCCAACCAACGGAATGGGCCAAGTCGGTAGCTCGACGTATGGAAGTTCAAATGGAAGCATATCAGGCTACGGGCCAGGATCAGCATCGACGGGATATACATCACCACCAACAAACGGATCCATCTCGCACGATGGCATGGGTGGCCAAGCCATGAGTCTACAGCAGCAGGGCCAACAAGCAAACCATGAGCGACACAACGGACTGGATTATGACCAGATTGGCATTGATTTCGTTCTAACGTACGACCGATCGCCCTATCTTTCTCCTCCACCCCAGCAGTAATGCGCTTATGTTTCTACATGTTTCTCTACATGTTGGTCGTCTTCTCCTTCGTCATCTTTTCGACTTGCATACGCACTTATATTATCATTTTACAAGCTCTGTTCTGACGACTGCGTCTAACAGACTCGAGCGACCGTGCATGGACCATATGCAATTCCTCATGGTACGCGCCCACGACGCCGACGAAACCATCAGTGGACACGCTCTCATGGCGACGGCGCCTCCTGATGCGCACATTACGAACTGCCCGGAGGAGAAGTACCCTCATCAGATGCCGGACGTCAAGATGCCGGACTTGATGAAACTGCTGGACCTCAGCAACCGTCTACCCCTTGATGGGGAGATTACGCCTATTATGGCCTGGGCGAAGATTATCCAGGACGAAAACTTTTGCACGCTATCGAAAGAGGATATCGAGCTCATGAAAGGAGAGCTTCTTGCCAAAGTGCGTTGCTACGGGTAGGTGCAGAGACGCAACAAAGTGCAACATGTCAGTAGCTAACTGCTTACAGCTTTGGGGCAGTACTTGAAGAGTTTGAAGTGAGCGACGCTCTGATGACTGTGGTTGGTAGCAAGTTTTCCAAGGGAGCCACACCCTTGGCTTAATTTTTAGTTTGAACAATCATGTCGTTTCTTATGTTGTTGTTGTTGATGATGACGATGAGTAATTCCAGTGCCGTTTCGTTTGGATATGAAGAAATAATACAAGCATTTTCTTCCGCTGCAGCCACCCCCTCTATTGCCCTCGCCTCGTGGTTGACATGCGTGAGCTGCATACCAAGTGCGCCGCTGTGGCGGTTTCATGCACGCAGTGCAGTCAGCCAGCATGTGCCAGGGTCCAGCGCCTGCCCCGCGCTCTCAGGGTCTCGCGTCTCTAGGAGTAGGTGTACTGTGTACGAACAAGTGCTGCATATCTGCGTATCTGCGTATCTACGTATGAGCGTATCAGCGTATTATCAGCGTATCATATCATGCTGAGTGCTGACTCGAGAGCATTCCAAGCTTTCTGCACAAGTGAAACCACAGGCGCTGCACGCTGTCTTTAGCTTTCATGAGCTTGCATTAAGCTGCATTGGCCATTCATTGACCATTGACCATTGACCATTGACCATTGACCATTGACCATTGACCATTGACCATTGACCATTGACAGCTGCGGCATCGCGCCATAACGCAGTATATTTGTTCTTCCCTGAACCCATTGCATCTCCTGTGCTTAACCAAACGAGCTGCAGCCATGGCCGAACTCAGTGTCTACGACAACGACCCGACCATTTACCTCTTCACCTCGCTGACCGCCGGCTCTTCGCACATCATCACCGCCACCTCGCGCATCGAGACGATCCTGCGGGCGAACAAGATCCCGTTCAAGGGAGTCGATACCGCCACAGATGAGCTTGCAAAGAAGCTGTTCCAGCGGAGAGCCAGTGGGAAGAAGCTGCCGCTAATAGTCAAGGAGGGCTATGTCCTCGGCGTAGGTGCAATGGCGATGCGCATCCCAGCCAACAAAAAATAAATAAACTAACCTCCAAACCCAGGGCATCACCGAGATTGAGGAATGGAACGAATACGACGAGATCAGAGAAGCGCTGGGCGTCACATCGGCCTTTACCCCCTTTCCCGCGAAACCTGGGCCACCGCCCATGGCATCCGCACCGCCGTCGTCGTCAATCACAGCAGGCGCAGCTGCAAAGAAGGAGAATGTCGTAGCACCGAGCTTGGAGACGAACCTTGCGCTTCGCCAGCTAGGCGCCGAAGCGGCCAAGAAGGCGGCGAGCTTGAAGCCCACGCCGAGTAACATCAAGACTACAAACCCGCTGTTGAGCGAGAAGACAAACACACCAACCTCTGCGACGAGTGGCATTCTCTCGCCCAAGTCGGTGCCACTTCCTGCCACACCAGCCGTCACAAATTTGAAGAGTCTGGTGAAGGAGGCGCCGAGTGGTATTCTCTCGCCGAAATCGGTACCGCTTCCAGATACCCCGACGGTTGCGGCCCTGAAGAGCCCTACGAAAGAGGCTCTAAAGAGCCCTACCAAGGAGACCCAGAGTGGAATTCTCTCGCCCAAATCAGTCCCTCTTCCACAGACGCCAACGGTCGCGACCCCCGCTACACCGACTACTGCCAAAGACACGAAGCCTGCAACTGCGAAACCCGACTCGAAGCCCACCACAACCAAAGGCACAAAAGCAACCGATGCAAAGGCCAAGGATACAAAGGCAAAAGATGTAAAGGCAAAAGATGTAAAGGCGAAGGATACAAAGGCAAAGGCCCTGTCAACATCAGCGTCGGCGTCCAAAGACACAAAGTCGAAAACTACTACAAGAAAACCCACAACAGGTCTCTTTGGCCTCGGCAAGTCCGCTGCAAAGCCAAAGGCGAAATCGACGAGCGTCAAGGAGACAAGGAGCAAGGACGTTCAGGCCAAGGATGTCAAGACATCGAAGCCGGCAGCCAAATCAGGGATTCCCAAACCTACGGCCACGAAGAAAACAACAAAGGCGCCTGTTGGCGGAGCGAAGAAGGCTGCGATTAGCGCAGGTGCCGTGGGTGCCGTGGGTGCTGCGGCTGCGATAGCCGCAAAGGAGAAGAAGGAAGAAAGCCTAGAAGAAGAGTCTGAAGAGGAGAGCGAAGAAGAAGACGTGGCAGCCAAACCAGCAGCAGCGGATGAGCCCACAAGCAAAGCAGCAGCGATAGAAGAAAGCCGCGAAGAGGATGACGAAGATGAAGAAGATGAAGAAGAAGAAGAAGAAGAAGAGTCTTCGGAGGAAGAAGACGACGAGGACGAGAAACCCAAGGCAGCAGCTCCAGCAGCACAGACACAAGAGAAGAAGGAAAGGGAGGAAGATGATGACGACGACGAAGACGACGACGACGAAGAGGAGGAGGAGGAAGAGGAAAGCGACGAGGAGGAAGAAGAAGAAGAAGAAGAAGAAGAAGAAGAAGAAGAAGAAGAAGAAGAAGAAGAAGAAGAAGAAGAGAAGGAAGAAAAGACACAAGTCCAACCCTCCAAAGACGCAACCAAAGCTGGTGTAAGTGTCAAAGATTAGATGGCCATGTACAAATAAGCAGCAGCATTTTCTTGCTGCTCCCTACTACTTATCATCCAACCTTGCGCTTCAGAGGGGGTTAGCCTTGTTTTCAGCTTCTGTGTGAGATGACGTTTTTTTTTAATACAGGAGAAGAGGGTTTAGCCAAGTTGAAAGACACTAGGAGTGTAGTATAGTAAATAAAGTCTTGTTCATCAGTATTCTATTCGTCTCAGTCGCTCCTCTTGATTGACAAGTGCTAATTAACATCTATTATAGTTTTACTGTTTGTGTGACAAAGAAAAGACAATCCCCCAAAAATAGATCAAACTGTACAAGCATAAGAAACCTCAAATCCATAGTAAACTATGCTTTCCTCTGATTTGATCAAGAAGAGCGAAACAGCTCTGCTGAATGTTGTTATGCTATACGGTAATCTTGTAATCAAACTCCTCAAACACATGCAATGCTCATGCTGACGCTAATGCTGATGCTGATGCTGATACTCAAGCATCTCATCCCGCCCTCGTAGCCAAGCCTTCCTCGCCATATATCGACACGTCCATTTATATCAATCAGGCCGCAACATCTAATCCCGCCTTCTTCAACCCATCCAAGTACAGCTCCTTGACATTATCACTTTTTCCCGCTTCATTTCCTCCCTTCTCCCCTGGACTCTTCAGCTGCTGCATCAACATCAACTCGACTGCCTCAATGCCCGCCTCCTCAGCCTTGCTCAGCCCCCCACCAGTGCCCACATCCATCTTCTTCACCTTGCCCTTATCCTCCGTCTCTTCACCCTGCACCATCTTGTCCAGCTCAAGTTTACTTACGCCCAAGGCGTATATCTGCTCCTCGACGGTATCCTTGGTCACGAGGCGTACAACCTCGACCTCTCGCGTTTGACCGACGCGGTGAGCACGATTCTCGGCTTGGATGTCGTCTTGGGGATTGAAAGACGAATCGAATATGATGACTTTGTTAGCGCAGGCGAGGTTGATGCCTGCACCACCGCTCTTTGTACTGATCATGAAGAGCTGGATTGATTCGTCTTGGTAAAACACGTCCATTAGGGACTGGCGTTCCTGGATTGGGGTCGAGCCGTCCATGCGCATAAAGTTGATGTCGTGATCGTCAAAGACCCACCCGAGGATGTCCATGACGGATGTGAATTGCGAAAAGACAAGGGCGCGGTCACCGTTTTCCTTGTACTTCTTCAGCAGAGCAAGGAGTTTGGCGACTTTTCCAGAGTCCATCCATTCGTGGTCTTTGAGCTCAAATCTTTTGAGGGCGCGGTACTTGGACGCGAGTTGATGGCATTGGTAATCTTGATAAAGCTCTAGTTCTTCGTAGATAATGTCTGGATTACTTTCGGCAAACGTTTCTTCCTTAAGACAGGCTCTAGCAATCTTCCGGATCTGGTCGTTGTTGTAACGGTGGCGGAAGAGAAGAGGATGGATAGCGGCTTGACGAAGCTTCATCATTACGTTGGCATGGTCCTTGACAGGAATGCCAGCTGCTCGGTCTTCAAGAATCTTGCGCTGCTTGGCTAATTGCTTGTTGTAAAGCGTCTTTTGGGTATCAGTAAGTTCGCAGTACTCGACGCGGGAAGTCTTTTTGGGAAGATGCTTGAGCACCTGAGCCTTCTTTCGTCGGAGGATGAAGGGCATCAACATGGTACGAGCACGCTGGATACGCTGCGCAGACAGTAAAGAGCTATGCGAGTCGCTCTCCATAGTTTTGGCCTTGTGCTTGAACAAGATCTGCAGCATTTCCTGTACTTCCTCTTGCTGTTCTCCGTAGAAGACCTGGGGCATCAAGAAACCAAGGATCGACATAAGCTCTTGGAGACTGTTCTGCAACGGTGTACCAGTCAACAAAATCCTACAGGTAGTAGGAATTTTCATCAAACTCTTGTATCGGATGGTATTGGCATTCTTCAGCATGTGCCCTTCGTCGAAGATGCAAATCTCAGGTTTGCATTTCTTGAGGAAAAAGAGATCGTCTTTCCTAAACGTGAGGTCGTATGTCGTGATGATCACATCGCACGTGCCCTGCCGAATGTTCTGAAGAATGCTTTCCTGATGCGAAAAGCGCTCGGCTTGCGATCCGTAGTATGGTGTGAAGTGGATGGTCTTGGAGAAACGCTCAAACTCACGACACCAATTCTCTAGAGTTGACCCCGGTACAACAATGAGTGCAGGCTTACCCATATTTTGTTCCTTCAGATGCGACAAAAATGCAATGATCTGGCACGTCTTGCCCAAACCCATGTCGTCGGCCAGAATGCCAGAGGTCTTGGTCTGCCACAAAAGATTCAGCCAGTTAAGACCAACAACTTGGTAGTCTTTGAGCTCAATATCGTCGTTCATAATAGCAGGCTGTTTCAGCAGCCTCGTACGACTGGCCACTTTGCGTATGCTCTGCAACTCCGTATCGCTACCATTGGGACTCTGAGGTGTGTGGTAACCTGAATCTCGCGAAGAGCTAGCATCACTGCTATCGTCGAGACTAGTCACATCCATGCCTTCGTCTGTCGAAGCACCAAAAATGTCGATGCCCCACCGGGCCATCCCTGCGACCATTGGCTTTCCAAGGGCTTCGCACTGCTTGACCACCGAATCAATCGTCGAATATGCATTCCACATGCCCTCAGTTGAATCCACAAGTCGTGTACCTGTCGTTATGCGCGGCTTACGGGCTTTCTTCTTACCCTTCTCCACTGGTGTAAGGTCGACATGGACTTTGCGAATGGCATCGAGAGAAGCAAAAGGGCGGTGCTGAAATATTTCCTTTATATCCTCCTCTTTATGACTGGACAGATCGACCATAGCCTCGACCGTACATGTGTTGAAAAACTTCAAAAGGGCACTCTCATCAAAACTGTTTTCCGCTGACATGCTTGCATCGGAGTCGGAGTCGTCGTCGACAACAAGCTCCGCGTCAATACCCTCATCCTCGTCAGACGAGACAACGATTGGTGCTTCCTTCTGTGGCTGTTGTGGTCGCTGGGGTGAAGCATCCGGCGAGGGTGAAAATGCAATTTTGGCTTTCCGAGCCGTTCCCTTGACCAGTCTCCCCCTTTTCCTAGGCTGTTCCCTCTCAGGGCTATCAATCACAACAGGAGCATTCTGCGTAGCTCCCAACTTGGAGTATTTGTCCTGTAATGACTTTACGGGTTGCTTCAACACGCGCTGGGCGGTCTTCTTGACAATCGGATTCGACTTGGACTGGGCTACTCCGAACTGAGGAGAACGGAGCAACTCATCGTCGGACTCCTGATCTGCCAAGTACGAAGAAGCATCATTGTAATTGCCCTTCTTCTTAACCAGCGCCTCGTACAGTTGCCTCACTGAGCGGTTGAGATATATTGCTTGTAGTCGCTTTATTTGGCGCTGCATGGTAACATCCTTTATATCCTCTAGTGTCATTTCGTCGTCCTCGGTCAAGTCAACGGGCATGGCACGAGAAGGACGGGCTTGGGGTGGCAAAGCCTTCTGCCTTTTGGGTGGCGTACTGGAACCATAGCGCTCAGACGGCCGTTTGCGTGATTCATCGCCGTTGTATTTATATCCTGACAAATCAAATCCTGGCTTCTGGGGTGTCTCCTCGATTCTCGACGTCATCGAAGCTATCTCAATCTTGGACAGGGGTATGTTGGACATGAACTCAGACTCTTCTTCGTCCGGATCGCGCTCGACAGGCGGGTCGTCAGAGGTGATGTCGAAGATTGGCTTGCGGACGGCTTGTGGAGGAAAGAAGCTCGTGCCAGGGGGCGCCATTGGGTTGCTATAGCCCCCGTACTGGCGCTGCGACTGGGGCGACATGACAGGCGAAGAATAGCGCTGGGCGGCAGGCGACGAGCGCGGGACTTGTAGTTGGGACGACACAGGGGGCTGTACTCGGTTTGCGCGGGGCGTGACTATAAGCGTAGGCTGGGTGTTATCAGACGGGGCCGCAAAGAACGGCGAGCGTCCACCCAGTATCTGCGTGGGTTGCGTGGGTTGCGTGACGTAGGTATTGTTGCGCTCGTCGTCGCTGTGCGAAGTAGCGCGTGATATAGTGGGCGGTGGTGAAGACGAGGCTATAGGATCGCGACGATACATTGTGCCACTGGTATTACAATAGCGACTTGGGTTGTGTGTGGGCGCAGGCGCGCTGGGAATATGGTGTCGATTTCGCCGCTTTGCGCTTTGCACTTTGCGGGGACCAAAAGAAGTGGATGAGGCAACAAGAACTCAGGTGAACAAACAAGGACGTGGAGTAGCAGACAAAGAAGACGAAGCAGCAAGCATGGTCCGCTACGTTGTTGATGTCCGTCCAAAAATGTAGCGGAGAACAAGGCCAAAGCGTGCAGCCGACTCTATCAAGAAAACGTTCACGCGTTGGAACCACTTTACGCGTTCTGCCTTGGAAATCTACCTAAATCTTGCGCTTGGGCCATCGCCCTCTCCATTACGTTACTGCTTTCGGCCTGTCACCCACATGCACCATCCATACCACACCACAAAACAATACTCAACATGACAACGAGACGGATTGTCACCGGCGAAAAGTCGACTCTTGACTACGATGGAAGGGGTGCACCGGAGCCGTCCAACACGTCTCCGGCCGTGCCATCGTGAGTCTCCAATGCAGAGTACAAAAGTACATGGACCGACGACACTGTGTGGCTTACATGACGACAGATCTGTCATCTGGAAGTTGATGAGCTTCACGTTTGCCATGATCACACTGCCAATTGGCACCTACTTCTTTACCGTTAATTGGGTTTTTCAGGGTGAGCTGTTCTCTTGGTCATGTGTTGAGTAAGAATGCTGACTTGACCTAGGCAATGCAACGTATGCAGGCGGTCTGGCCGCACTCATGGCAAATGTCGTTTTGATTGCCTATGTCATCATGGCTTTCCGAGACGACCAGGAAGAGATGCGGGAAGAGGCAGAGCAGGCGAAGAAGAAGCTGTAGGAGGTTAAGGTCAAGGGGTATCTCATCTCATACAGTAGACGCATCTAGAGAAAGCCGGTGTATCAGCTTAGTCAGGCTCAAAGCACACAATTCGCCCATCATAAGATTATGATTACCACATTACTAGCTGGCTCAGCGAGCGCGCTTCTATTGTAGCAGCAAATCCCAAACTACAAGGAGTGACAATGGTGGTATATCCTAACCCTATACCGAAAACGCCGTTGTAACGCCATCATGCTGTGTACGCAGATAAGCAAAAGAATGGTTGGGCCAGAAGGTACTGGAGCCGGTGGCTAAGCCTTCCGTTCATCTCATAGCAAGCCGGCGCCTTTCATAACTACCCCTGGCCCACCGTTGGTAGCATGCCACAATGCACCCTAGGCTGTTCAGTCCCTGCACTTCAACCCGACTTCGTGGAGCAGAGGCCGGTAAATGTACATGTGCAGTAGCTTAGTCTTTGCTGAACCGTCTCTTAAACCAGCTCTTCCTCTTTTCCCCGACATCACTGCCTTTCTTGGATAATGTGTGCGGCATTGGTTCCATCGCGGATGGTCCGGAGCTGCCTAGTTTGATAGGTGCTGGCGGAGTCGCGTGTTTTGGCACTGGTGGCGGTACGCCATTCTGCAAAGGCATACCGTTGTGCGACGATTGTTGTGTAAAGTAGCCGGCCCCAGAGTGTTCCTCCATAATAGGGCCTCGTCCGAAGCCATTGAAGCCATACTGTGCGCCCATGTCCTGTTGCGGTGGCTGGACAGGTATACCGCGCTCAATGGAGCTGTTCTCGCTGCTGGGGTCATTTGAGTAGGGACCGTCGCTGTGGCTTCCGTTTGAGCCATTGGTGTTTACTGTGTCGCGCGACTGCTGATATCCGTTTATGGGGTACACGCCCTGCATGCTTTGCCTGTTGTTGAAGCCCGGGTCAGATTGCATGCGATTTCCATACCGCATCCGTGGCGGCGGTCCACCACCAACAGGTCCGCCGTGAGCGTAGCCGTCGACATAACTATCGCGCTGTGTTTGCTTATGAGGGAAATAGGCGCCGTTGGTCGAGAAGCGACCCTGATCATTGTATCCGCCTCCGTTGCCGCCGCCGTTGCCGCCGCCGCCGTAATAGCTGCTTCGTCGGCTTCCGTATGCACTCATGACTTCCGACTGGTCGACGCGCATCGACTGAGCGCGGCGTCTGTACTCACCGTCAATGGCGGCTTCGAAGGAGCGGATCGTGTCGAGCGGGCGCTCCCATCTCGAGCGTGTAGGGTTGGACAGGTCAGGATCGACTATGTACGATTAGCCGACGATGTTGGTATGCCATGCAAGAGAGCACCACTCACCAATGGGGTTACCGGCGCTGTCATTATGCTGAAATGAACGGAGCGACTGGAGCGTGGGCTTCTCGAGCGCGGCGGCAACTGGAGGAGTTTTGTTAGCACATATTGCTGTGTAGTGGAAGCGGCGTCGGTGCGGACATACTGGGCTGTAGTTCGACCATGGCGGCGTTGGGGTCTGCTTTGGTGGTGAGGTCGTAGTGGGTCTTTTCGCTATGTTTGCGCTCGTGCTTGGAGGCCTTCTTGTCGCTCTTGGGGCTCCCGGGCACTTCGCGACTTTTGTTGCTGTGGAAGCTGAGGCCGCGCTGGCGCGGTTGCTGTTGCGTCGGTTGCTCCATAATTGCGGGCGTCGCGCGTTACCCAGTTTTTCCAGTGGAATTGCTACAAGCTTTGGCTTCAACGAGGCTGGCGGGCGGGTATTGCGGAGCTGGCGTGGGTGGGTGGAGCAGGACGAGCGTGGACGCACTGCTCAGTGATCCCGGCGTGCTGGCAAGGGTAATGATGGACTGAGACGAGGGGACGCCTACAACAGCCGCTGTCGCAAAAGAAACAAGAAGAGTGACAAGGACTCGGGCGGGTGCAATGGAGTAATGGTGCAATGGTGCGATGGGTGCAAATTCCAACTTGACCAGCGGCGGGGGGGTTTAGGATCAAATAAGCCGGGTACGACGCGCGGTGGGTAGAGGTAAAAGGCGTCGCCTGCTGCCACCATTGACCACGTCTGGGCTGGGCACGACTCGTCATCACCAGCGCCTGCGCCAGACGCCTGCGCCAGAGCCATTCCGATTGGAGTCGTGGCCCATGGCTGCCGATGTGCCGCAAGCAACGTGAAACTCGACCGGAGGCTTGCGGCTGAGCGTTTGATAAGACGCGCATCCTTGCAGCGCGTCTTGTCTTGGTGTCCGCACCGCAGCGACTGCAATGACGACATGTTTTTTTCCTTTGCTGTCCGCTGTTCGCTGTCCGCTGTCCGCTGTCCGCTGTCCGCTGTCTTCTGTCGCTGTCCTGTGTCTTCAGTAGCGCCCTGTTTCGCCCTGCGCCCGCTGCCTACAGTACGTCGCCTCTCGCCTCTCGCCTCTCGCCACCAGTGACCCTTCGTCGTCAGAAGCGGCCATTAGCAGGAGCCAGAAATGCGACGGCTTCAATAGTCTGCCTGCCGGATGCGGTCCTTTTGCTTGGCATCCTGCCTCACCACCCAACCTCCATTCCCCCGTCCCCCCCCCAACATCACCAGCGGGACCACTCAGCCGGTTCGCTACTGTCACCTCCATGTCTCGGATTGCTGCACAGCGCAATCTGTCTGTCACCAGCGCCCGTCGCTTTCAATATTGTGCTGCAGCCCGCACTAAAGTACGGCATCAGCAAATGTCAATGGGCCTACGCCCGCACCCGGCCGCAATCAGCAAGAAGCGTGCATGGTGCTGCATTTGCATTCAAGGCCACATACCCGCCCTAGCCTTAGCCATTGGCCGGCACTCTACTCCGTACAGCCGCTTCCATGTGTGCTGTAATGCGCAATTGGCAATGCCCTTCTTCTATCAAAATCCGGCCATGTCAAAAAGCCCATCGGCAATGTTGGCAATCATGACATCGATGATGCATGTGGCGCAACCATCCACCTCCCAGCCTCGCCGCCAGCTCCTCCTAGTCTCCCCACTTCACACTCAGTGTCACCCATCTGCATCGGCATTGATGCTCTTCGCCTGTTCAGCCAATTGCAGCCGGGTCAAGTAGTCACCGCGCTTTCAACCTTGATGCAGTAACTGCAGTGACCGTCTTCATTCATATATGCCCCTATGCCCATATACGCTAAAACCCGTTTCCAGTTCCGAAAAAAACTCCCTGCTTACCACGTACATGTACGCTGACGCCAAGACGTTTAGCTGTGCGTAGGCATGTTTACCGACGCCTTAGTTGCTACGGCATCTTCGCTCCTCCACAAACTCGTTACCGTCTTCTGCTGTGTGTAGAATTGGAGACCTGGCTTGCCGTAGAAGGTGCTTGCACCGCCACCGGCAACCGACTTTTTGTTGCCAGTGAAGGAGAACATGGGGAGCTGTACACTGTTAGCTTCCACCCGAGCTTGCAGGGGTACTGGACATACAGGCACGGGAATTGGCACGTTGATGCCGACCTGACCGGCCTCAATCTCGCGCTGGAAGCGGCCGGCAGTGGCACCTGAGCGGGTAAAGATGGCAGTACCATTGCCGTATTCGTTGTCGTTGATCATGTCAATAGCCTCGTCAATGGTCTCGACATTCAGGCAGACCAGTACAGGGCCAAAGATCTCCTCCTTGTAGCACTTCATGTGTGGCTTGACGTTGGCTATGATGGTCGGCCCGACCTAAGTACAGTTAGTACAACGCAACCCACACATGTTCCAAACCATCACAAAGCTTACCCAGTTACCGTTGGCGTACTTCTCTGAAGATGGTTTTTGACCACGTCCATCAAGAAGGATAGTCGCACCTTCCGCCTCGGCGCTCGCAATGAGATCCTCAATCCTCTTCTTGGACTGCGGGCTGATGACCGGTCCAAGGTCGGCGCCTTCCTCAAAACCACCATTCATCGAGAGCTCCTTTGCACGCTCAGCAATCTCAGGCACCCAGTCCTTGGTCTCACCAATCATGACCAGAGTGCTCAGAGCCATGCACCGTTGGCCTGCAGCACCAAATGCAGCACCGGCAATCGCGTTGAGCGCATGGTTCTTGTTGCAATCGGGCAGAACAGCCGCGTGGTTCTTGGCGCCCAAGTTGGCCTGCACACGCTTGCCCTTGGCAGATGCACGCGCGTAGATGTACTCTCCAGCCTGGTTGCTACCAACAAAGCTAATAGCCTTGATGCGGGGCTCGTCAATGATGAAGTCGACAGTCTTGGCCGCACCGTGTACAATGTTGATGACACCTGGAGGGAATCCAGCCTTCTCTGCAAGTTCCGCGAGAATCATGCAAGCACCAGGGTCACGTTCCGAAGGCTTGATCACGCACGTGTTACCAGTAACGGCGGCGATGGGAATGGTCCAAAGTGGAATCATAGCGGGGAAGTCTGCGTAGTACATTAGCAACCGTTCCAGTCTTGCCCAAATTGTGTACTCACTA
>KE747809.1:1703429-1766906 GCA_000465215.2 Pyrenophora seminiperda CCB06
ACCTCGCCCGTCATCTGCGTTGTGATACCACAGGCCGTCTCGGCAACCTGCAAGCCGCGGAGCACATCTCCTCGTGCGTCCGCAAACGTCTTGCCCTGCTCCAGTGTGATGCTGGCAGCTAGCCTGTCCCAGTTCTCGCGAATCAGGTGTGTGTATTTGAACAAGATCTGCTGCCTGTGGAGCAAGCTTGTCTCTTTCCAAGGCTTGAAGGCCTTCTCGGCACTATCAACTGCCGCCTTGAGCTCCTCATCGGTGCTCTGGGGAACGCGCGTCACCAAGTTGTTGGTGGCAGGATCATGCAGATCAATCCATTGCGTTGCTTTTGAAGCCACAAATTTGTTGTCGACAAAGTTGCGTGTATCTGCTGGTGACTGTATTGGCTCGTGGTTCATGGGATACGACTCAACCACGGCAGACGATGCTGGCTTGAGGTGTTGAGCTGTGGCATGCAGCCGCCGTGCAGCGACTTTGCTGTGATTGACAGGCGACGACATTCTGCTACACAGAGGAGCTGCGCGAGAGAGGGAGAAACGAGCGGTCAGCGTGGGGAGACGTGCGAGCGCTCGGCGAGAAGCCATGTTGCTTATGGCAAGTGCCGGTCACGTTTGAGGTGGCGTGGGAGCTCAGTGCAAAGCTGACGAGGGATGATTGAAGGAACCAGCCTGTGCACTTAAGACAATGGATGGACAATGCATGTACACTGGACTATGTACAGCAAAGACCACGTAGTTAAAGCCCATAAGGCGGATGCGGCTATTCAGGGAAAACAAGCACGCACGCCTTGGCTATCTTCCCGACCGCTCGTTGGAGTGCTTGGGTAAGTGGTGCGGGGCCCTTCCGAGGTAGCTCGGGGCTGGGGTCGGGCATTCGAGGCTTATCCACCTCCGCGGCGTTTGCGGCGTATGTGTGGCCATCATGTCCTCAATAGCGAGTCAGCACCACTCCAGTACTCTAGCACTCCAGGTAGGAAGTCAAAATATGGCACAGTACAGTACAGTCAAACAAAATCTGTGTTTGTGAGAATGCTCATATTGTCCATATTTCCCAGGCCTATGCTCTGGGCGCTACATGCCCCGATTTCCGAAACGATGACTTCAATACATATTTATAACGCCGTGACCCTCAGTGATGTTTAGCCACAAGTCTGAAATCCAATAATGTACGGTCTGGATAATCCTCCAAGACCAAATCCCTATGGTATCCTTTTCTCAACATTTTTGCTCTCTCCGCGAGCAGCTTCTCCTCATGTCTGCATGCTACATGGCAATCTACGACTTGTTAGTGCGCTTGTTGACCTCAGCCTGAGCCTTCTCGGAACCAGTAGCGACAGCCTCAGCCGCCTTATCCTTGGCCTTTACAGCGGAATCCTTGGCCTTCTTCGCCTGAGCCTTGACTTGCTCCTTTGAAGGAGCAGCACCGGAGCCAAGGAGAACGGACGCAAGAATAGCGAGGATGGTGACGGCGAGAACACCAACGCCTCCAGCGACCTCAGGGACAAACTTTACAGCCTCGACGGGGTCACGTTTAGCAATCTCCATGAAGAGCTTGACCTTCTCCTGGATGTATAGAACTGGGTCGTCCTTGAAGACAAGATCATCAGGCGACTTGGGAGTATCAGCGGGCTTGGGCTTGTTGGCTTCCTCTTCCGCCTTCTCAGCTGCGTGCTTGGGGTCGAACGTCTCAGCCTTGAGCTTCTCAGCGTCTTCAACCGAGTGGCCAATGTAAATGTTGTCGAAGAGGATGTCGTTCTGCATGGTCCAGAGTTCGAAACCAATCTATCAGAGGTAAGCACACGATGCCACAGAAAGAGAGCAAACAGACTTACAGCGCCAATGGGCTCAAAGTTTGCCGGGGTCTTGTCCTCGAAGTAGTCAGGGTTCGCAATCTTCTGGGGGGCCCAGACACCCTTGTAGGCAGGGTTGTCAATGAAGGGCGCGGTCCACTTGCCCTTGTAGGCAGGGTTCTTCTTCATAGGAGGCTCCCACTTGCCACAGCCAGAGACTTCGTCACACTTGGGGTTGGGAACAGTGGGTGGGATCCAGTCACCGTCCTCCTCGTCATCCCAATCTTCGGGCTTCTCAGCCTCCGGGTCAGGGATGGTGGTAGGCTCGTCCTCAAGCCAGTCCTCTGGCTTGGTGGCCTCCTCGTCAACAATCTCGAAAGGCGCATCCTCGTCCCAGTCTTCGGGCTTCTTGGCGTCAGGGTCCGCGATACGAGCCTCATCAACCCAGTCTTCGGGCTTCTTGTCGTTGGGGTCATCAATCTCCTCAGGTGGGTTGACGGACGGGGTAAAGTCCTCGAGGAGGGTGCCGTTGCGGATAGACTCGCCGTCAATCTTAATCTCAAAGTGCTGGTCGGGCTTGACAATGAGAGTGTAGAGGGTCGAGGTCTTGACGATACGAGCCATAGGGGGAGCATTGAGATGCTTCTCCTCATATTCGCCCGTCTTGGGGTTCTTGTGGCGAAAGATGAAGTGAACCTAGAATGTAAGCTGTGGCAGTTCCTAGGAATTGCGAGATCATACCTTGTTGGTAGCACCACACTTGTCAGGACCGAACATGATGATGTAAGGAGAAGCATTGGAGAACTCGTCGGCGTGGAGAGCCTTGTTGTCTTGAAGAAGCTTCATGTACGCACCACCGCACTCAAGGCCGTCTACAACCAGGTCAAAATGCTGATACGACCCGAATTTTGGTGCAATGACTTACCCTGCAGCTTGACCTCGTACTGCACAACAAGGGTGTTATCCTTGTTGTTGATGGCCTTGGGGAACTTGGCCGAAATAGCGTGGTGAGCGGCCTTGTCCTTGATGACCAAGCCCTTGTCACCCTCCATACCCTTCAGCACCGAAGGCTCCTCAACGGACCAGGTGCCAATGTATGCCCACTCTTCATCATCGCTTTTGACATCCTTCTTCGCATGCGAGGGCTTCCACCGGGATTCCCAGTCGTCGGTGAACTGCTCAAGGAACGGTGCCTTGAGTTTTGTGGGCTACCTTTCTGTCAGTATAGTTCTGGGCTTGCAGCCAGCATGTTGACATACGGTGAATGTTGGCTTTGCAACCGCAGTCGCGGTGGATGATTCAGCTTCGGGAGAGCTGGCGTCGTCTGCACGCACTACGGCGGCAGCGAGCGCAACGGTGGCACCAATTGCAAAGCGCATTGTGCTTGCCTGCTTTCCAAGGGAGAGCAGAGAATTGGGACAGAGTTGAAGTAGAGGTGGGAGTTCGCAGAGGAAGGCTGGGGCTCTGTCGTAGATAAATAATGTAGAAGCTGACACCTGGTCAACTCGGAGCGGGCAGTTCCCCACTATTCTTGGATTGGCCAGTGCCACGGGGCCCCTGGCCTGTTGTTATGCGCCATGGACGAAGCTTCTCGAACTGCTTCACACAATTGCCAGCTGGCCTGTTGCATATTCACTACATACAGCGCGCCTTGTGCGCCGAACGGACATGATACGTTCCTGCGCCTGCTCTATACTCACCGTGCTTTGTTTCTCTCTCACGCCAAGACCCGCGATGACACCGTTGCCGTGCTCGCTACGAAGTAGTGTGCATGACTTACAGTAGGGACAGCTGGGGTAGCTTCTATCATACGACCTTGGGCCCCGTGCTATCCAGATGATACTACGTCTCAAGTTATCTGGGGCGAGAATGCATCTTGATGCACGTGATGCCCGGCAAGCTTCCAAGCTTGAACATTGCCCGAGTACGCCTATCTACGTACCACCACCATGGCGCAACTCGGGTAAGCACGCGGTTCCGTGGTAGGCCGTGCCGTTCAGTGCATTAGCCGGTGTATGCTCATTGGTTCGCATCACGTCATGCTGAATGTCATTGTATACTTCACGTATATATTATCGATCGCGGAAGAGCTATGTCTATAGTCCCACCCATGCATGCGTAGGCGACGCTTCCAATCGAAGTATACCAAAACACCGCCGCCTTGCCAGGCCGTGAAATGTGAGCCGTGTGTGTATGCTACCCACCCACCTAACCATGTAAATAGTACAAGCCGCAAAACGCCATACGCTAAAGTCGAAGTCCTAGTTACTCCATGCCGCATTCCATATGACATGTCCTATGTCTCGTGCAGTATTTACCGTGTCAACAACCCTGCCTAGCAGTGTGGGCGGCAGAGGATCTTCTTCGTCTTCAGTAAATGGCATGAACATACCCGAAGGCGTCCTGCGAAATCCACCACCTTCCAGTGATGCTGAAGACGCGCTGCGCCGTAATGAGTAGGGATCTGAAGCAGTCGGTGTGCTTGGTCGCTTTGCACCATAGGCGCTTGCGGGATCAAAATACTCCTCGCCCTCCTCATCATCCTCGGCAAGCAGAAAGTTGCGCGATGGATTGGAAGGCTTCAACGTCTCGGAAGAAGGCGAAGGAGAGAGTCCACGTGGCTTCCAGAAGCCAAGATGGTGGGATTGCTGGGTTTCTGGCTCATCGGGAGCCTCTGTTTTATACTTGAGTGTCGTTGACGGCAGCTTGGCAATGGTCTTGTTATCAGTGCTAATGCTGGCTGTCGACGCCGTCCGCGATAACGACTTCTTGCGACGTGAGCGCTTCATCATGACGACGCCCTCGTCCGACGACGAATCGTTTTCCTGGTACTTTGCCCAGGGGTTGTGGTTGCAGTCATCCTCTTCATCGTCAGCGTCCTTGCATTCGACGGCGATGCACTGCTCGACCTTGTCGTCGAAGCGAATGTGGCGCTTCTCGCCGTGGTCAGGCGTCTGCAGGCCAGAGGTGGACTTTGAGGAGAAGTAGTCGGTGCCTTCCCACAACAGGCCCCGGGACAGGGTGGAAGGTGTGGGGTAATCAGGGGTGGCGCGGCCGATGATTGGTCGGGGTCTCCGCATGTCCAGCGTCACACCGGTTGTTTGCTGTGCCTGTACCGACTCAGCGGCTTGTTGGACTAGCGATGACGAGGACAGTGACTTCTGCAGCATGGCCTCAGACATGCTGCGCTTCTTGAGAATGGGCTTCTTGACGCCATTGACAAAGGAATTTGTCTTGGACAGACGGCTCGCAGGCTCCGAGTTTTGTTGGGAGCAGAAACGATTTGAGGCGGGCTGCATTGGTCCGTACAGCCAGGTCACGTCGACGTCCTTTAGCCTAGGCACTTTGTTAGTACAGGGCAAAAGAAAAACCTGCAAGATGCGTGCACGGATGGGGGTGATGGACACCCCTGCCGCTGCAGATCGAAATCATCCAGACTCACCAATTCAATGTCTCGGGCGACACCGTCTTGAGCTTAAACTGGGCCTTGGCCCACGTTCGCCACGACGCATTTTCGAGCCTGGAGCGCTCGCCGTAGACGCTGCGGTGCTCGACAATGTGCCGCCACGACGACCAAATGTCCTCTTCGCGCCACTCGTACGAGAGATAGTCGACATGGTGCGAGGGTTCCTTGCGTACCGCCGTGTCATCCTCGGAGATTGGCAGAGGGTCGGGCGTGGTCAGCGGCGTGTCGGCGGACAAGGCGTCGGTCGGAGACGGTGAAGGCAGCGCGCCGGGGCGCATGGTTGTGCTTGCCGTGTTTAAAGAGCCGAGGTCGCTGGGGGCGAGGCCGCCCTTTGGGTACTGCCGCGCCGAGCTGTAGTTGGGAAACGACAGGCCATCGTCCTCGCTGCTCGACTCGTCTGACTTGTCGAGCGAGAGGCTGCTGGCAGAGGTTGAGTAGACGGACGAGGTGCGCGACGAGCTCAGTGACGGCGACCGCAGGTCCGGCAGCGAGCACTGGTTCTTGCGCAGCGGTAGGTAGGCGTCATAGGCGAGCGACGACGACGAGGGCGAGCGTTGAAAGGGCGTGCTGTCTCGCGGGAGCGACAACATGGCCGTCATGTCGGGGGGGCTGCGCGGGCGGTGCGGGCGCGGCCAATTCAATGCCTCAATATCTGTCACAGCTGCTGCCACACGGCGGGGGAGGAATTTGGCCGGCTGCTCCGAGTCGACATGCGGTGTGTGGCGGCGGCGTGCGGCGGCGGCGGGCCCGTCGAGTATATATCTGGGGGGGGAGTGGGCGGGGGATGGCCGTGGTGGTGCTCGCTCGAAGAATGCAGACCGTCGACGCAAGGGCGGGCAGCGCAGGCTCGGGAACAGTCGAAAAGTATGGATTGGGGACGATTAGAGAAACAGAGGTTTGGGGTGCAGACGGCAACATGGTGCGCAAGCTTCGACCCGACGGACTAGACCACCACTCGCAGGCCCAGCAGGCTAGCCGCAACCCCGCAAGCCTGCAAATTCAAACTCGCAACTGTGGAAACCCAAAAGAGCATGCCGGCCGCTTACATACAGCGAGCGCCCCCAGTGCCAGTGCCAGTGCGGTGCGAGACAGGGCCTGGGCATGCTGGCTGGTGCTGGTGCTGGTGCTGGCACCGACACCACCGACACCACCGACACCATCGACAAAAGGGCCAACCCCAATGCCGCCACCGTCAACGGGCTCAGCGGCGGTGCGAAAGCATAGGCAGGCCCCGTTGCGTAGCTGCAGACGATGCCTGTACACCCTACGGATTACGGTACATGTATGTATGTATAGACGCCTGCAACCCTGTTCGGTTGATCGGCATGCAGCCCAACAGAAAGGAGAGAATCGGAAGCCTAGACCGATGCTGCTACCATTACTAGTTAGGATACTGTCTGCAGTGCTGCACTACTTCACTGTCTACTCAGTACTCTAGTATGTACATACGTCGGCTGGCATGGGATGCGTGGGATGGCTGCGTGGCTGCGTGGCTGCGTGGCTGCAACCTGCGTCCTGCTCCGACTCGCGACCACCGTTGGCTGCACTGCTGCTACAGTACCGTTCGTTGCGGGGGAAAGGAGGGGCTGCGGCTGCGGGCGCTGTTTCAACAAAAGTCAAAAGGGAAGTGACAACAGCACTGCCACTGCCACTCTCTCATTCGCATCGATTACCTAGTGCCAGCCTCCACGCTGATGGATGCTGCCACATCTCCCTCCTTCCCCCCTCCCCCCCCACTGCCGTGCTGCACCTTGGCCTAGCCCTATATCTAGCTTCTCAACACCATGCCAGTCCCCAATACGCACACACGCATGGCGCAGCCTATGACGAAAATCACCATGCCCAGTCACCCCCCAAACACCTGCTCCTCCACACATCTGCGAGCTACATGTATGTCTACCGGCTCGGCGCTGGGGTTCAGTGGAGAATGACGTGGGCAACCCAGCCATCGGAGCGACAACAGCGCTGCTCTGCCCTGATCGAGTCCTAGAGGCCATCCAGATACGTCTTGGCCACGCCGTTGAATCAAATGCCCGCTCCATTCTTATCAATTACACTCTCACTGCAGCTCGTTGCGAGCTATTATTACAAGCGCAATGCCACTCTGATCTCATGATACCCAGATATCTACGCCTGCTTTTTGCGTGCACCGTGCTAAGCTAGAGCGCGCGAAGAACAGACTACCCACGGGTAGTACAGTGGGGGATGGCCGCTCAACAGTTGCATTTGTGTCCTTGGCTAATTATCCAACTTCATCTGCAGATTGGCAATCCTACGTAGGAGTAGTAGCAGTGGCTTCTTCGTTTCATCTCTCCGCGGCCTCTTTCTAAACTTTCTCTGTTGTACATCGGCTTTTCTCACCGGTACGCCGTTATGTGACACTACCTGAGCCGCTCCTCGTTAAACAACCAATAGCGCCACACTCCCCTTTCTAGCATCCCGTAATAATAAAGAAGCTTTGAGAAGGGCAAGCAGAAAGCAGGCCTTGTCAGCCTGCCACAGCCTTGTCCCACGGCTTCTCATCGGTGCAAAGTATCAGCAGTGGCTTGCCTCTGAGTCTGAGGCTGTCTGACGGCCAGACATACAACACCAAACATCAGCCATCGATCCAAATTCAGTTTTGACGACTTCGTCGTTAACGGTGGCTTGTAGTCTTATCTCCGGGAGATGACTCAAGGGAGACTTGCTGTTCACTGAATCGATCTAGCTCTCCATTCTACAAGGGTTTGGCGCTCGGTGATCGAGAGCCCCGAAGCGCCATGGGTCCCATTTATCTGTTATTACAAAAGGTGAACTCGCTCATGCGCCTCTACATATAGCACAGCTATACCTCACGTAGTGTTCCTCGATATAAATTTCTCGGTTTTGTGTTGATATGAGCACTACGCACAGCACGACAAGCCCATCTGTGGACCCACAACCACACTCGAATGCGCCCACAAATGCCGACATCCAAAGTCCCCCGTTGAGCGTTGATAAAGAAGACAGGGTCGCGCAAGATGGCGAAAGCAATATGAAGGAGAAGGGTGAAGACACAGATGGCATCGCTGTTGCGCCTGCGGCGCCCGTCGCACAAGAGGATGAGCGCCCACCACGTACGAAACTACAAATATTTCTCATCATGCTCTCCCTAGCCATCGCTGTCCTGCTCGTCGCTCTGGATATCACCATCGTCACGACCGCGTTGCCCACGATTTCGCAAGAGTTCAACAGCGCGGCTGGATACACATGGATTGGTTCGGCATACCTGATTGCTCAGTCAGCCGCCACACCCATCTGGGGGAAGGTGTCGGACATCTTTGGGAGAAAGCCTATACTGCTAGTCACCAATGTCATCTTCTTTGTGGGCTCGTTGCTCGCAGGAGTATCTGTCAATATGAATATGCTTATTGCCTCTAGAGTAATCCAGGGCATTGGCGGTGGTGGCTTGATAACTCTGGTCAACATCATCATTTCCGATATCTTCTCTGTGCGAGACCGTGGCGCATATTTTGGTATTATCGGTGGAGTGTGGGCGTTGGCGAGTTCTCTAGGGCCTGTTGTCGGAGGAGCCTTCACTCAAAAAGTGGTGAGTAGCCTATATGTCCACCTCCATTTTCATACCGTCGACCAAACTACATGTTGTACAACTACTGACATCGTCTCGTTATATTCAGAGCTGGCGCTATTGTTTCTACATCAACTTACCGTTTGATGGCGTGGCCTTCCTCATCCTTTTCTTCTTCCTCGACGTCCAAACGCCCAAAACACCATTACGGGAGGGACTCAAAGCGGTCGACTGGTTAGGCTCGTTCACTATGACCGGTGGAGTTGTCATGCTCCTACTAGGACTGGAATTCGGTGGCATAACGCATCCTTGGGACTCTGCAACGGTATTGTGTCTTATGATCTTCGGGGTCGTTGTCATCGGCATTTTCTTTGTCGTTGAATGGCGGGTAGCGCCGTATCCACTCATGCCGCTCAGCCTCTTCTCAAATCTCTCGAACCTAGCTGCCTTGGCTACTTGCTTCTTTCACGCTTTTGTTTTCATCAGTGGGAACTACTTCTTGCCACTCTACTTCCAGGGCGTGCTTGGAGCGACGCCAATCCTCTCGGGTGTATATCTTCTACCGTTTGCAGTCGCGCTGTCATTCATGTCGGCGGCGACTGGAGTTATCATTAAAAAGACCGGACAGTATTTGCCCTTGGTAGGTGTCCAGATATCCGTTTACAGCCTTCTACACCCATGATACAGTTGCTGACCAACTTCTAGATCTGGTGTGGCATGTCCATGATGACTTTAGGTTTCGGGCTCTACATCAATTTCAACGTCAATACATCTTGGGCTAAGATAATCATTTTCCAAGTCATTGCCGGCATCGGTGTCGGACAGAACTTTCAGAGCCCGCTTATCGCGCTGCAGAGTAACATACCTGTAAGTTCAACCCATGTTCGTCCTGTTCCACAAGGGATTATTCAAGATTACGCGCGGCGTGTGGGATGTCGTTGAGTGAGCGTGGTTGCTCTTCACAGGTGCATATAGTATGCATGTGCTGACATATTTCACCAGAAACGGGACATTGCTACTGCAACTGCCATGTTCGGATTTGTCCGCAATCTTGGCTCAGCGATCTCCGTCGTCGTCGGCGGAGTTGTATTCAACAATGAGATAAGAACCAAACAACCGGAACTTGCTGCTGCGCTTGGCACACAGACGGCATCCATGTTTTCCGGAGGTTCCGCGGGCGCCAACGTACGAGTCATCGAGTCTCTACCCGAAGCTCAACGGGCCGTTGCGCGCAAAGCATTTGCCGACTCATTAAGCAAAATGTGGATATTGTACGTCGCGTTTGCTGCCGTTGGACTTTGTGTTAGTCTTTTGGTCTCGCGCAATCTGCTTGATAAGCAACACGAGGAGACGAAGACCGGTCTTGAGGTCGAAAAGGCCAAGAGGCTTGAGAGGGAGGCTGAACGCAGCGAGAGGCGGAAGAAGAGGGCTAGCAAAGGGTCCTTGCCTCTTGATACCGAAGCGCAGGCAAGTGATGCAGAAGTCGGGAGAGAAAAGGCGACGGCTACATGATTTGTATCAGTAGGATTTGCGTTGTATCAAGCGTGCCCAGGTGGTGTTTAGGTTCGGCATCCAAACCAGTCCTGGGATGAAAACTAATTATCCGTGAAATATGGATCTATAGCAAACGCTATAGCAAACACATTCTTATTCTTCACACATATATGGTGTTTGTACATGGGCAGTAATGACCTCGTCAGCCAGACCACGCGAGCTAGACTTCACTCTCTACTCACAGCGCGGCTAGGTGGCAAAGTATTCTTTGTTCCATCGCCAATGCATAGTACCCCCATTCAACAAAGCTGGAGACTACAGTGCGCTCAACCCTTTGTTCCTGAAAGAAGTGTTCGGCCAGGCGTTGATCTACAAGACAACTGAAACAACAGCACTCGTTCGTGAAGATGCAGATACTCTAGTGCAACATTACAGTATTCCGTCCCTTGGAACATCATGTGCTACTATCGATTTTACATCTTCTTAGGCTGCGGCCACGACACGTTCTCCGAGACGCCAGTTAGATACTGCACAGACGCAAAGACAAAGGCATGCACTGAGTCGAGAACTTGCTTGAGACAGGAACAGGGCCGGGATACAGAAGAAGATACTGCTCCAGCATGCATAAAACCTTGTGGCCAAGGTCGTGTCCACCCTCTCCATACCTTCAAACTTGAACAATCATGTCCGGTCTGTACTAAGGAGAGAAACGAAAGATTGCGTAGACTTGACCGAGTAATAGAGAAGATGACGTTTGATTCGGTAAAATGGCATTGGAACTTGGTTGGTGCTGGGGGGTCACGTGCATCCACCCGCCAATTGCAGCGCAGTCGATCCAGAGCTCACCAACACGTACCGGTTGGCGCGAACCTGCACCACGACAGTCCCAATTGACGTACGGAAACTGCCTCTTTTACTCTCGCAAGACCAAGTGCGACACGCCAACGGCTTGGAACTATCCCCACACACGCCACAGCCGCCGCAATGCCGACGCCAGAGTCGGAACTCTTCCTTGCCAAAAAGCCAAAGGTTGCGCCGACATTTGAGGGCGTCGACTACGACGACAACACAGCGCTCAAGGCGGCACAGGATGCCATCATCAGGGAGCAGTGGGTCAGGAGCATGATGGCGAGGTTGGTGAGGGACGAGCTGGGCAAGTGCTACCGGAGGGAGGGGGTCAACCATTTGGAGAAGTGTGGACATCTGCGAGGTATGAAGACACGGCACACGGCACACGGCACACGGCACACGGCTCTCGCGAGAAGGCGGCGGCGACTCTGCGCACTTTGTGGCGAGGGCGTTTGTATAAGCTTCCGCAATGGCTAATGGGGGCAATGGCTAACAGCAAGTGTACGCAGAACGCTACTTTGAGCTGCTCAAGGACGCAAAGGTCAAGGGATACCTCTTTGCACAGCAAAACTACCTCGACGAGCCGTTTAAGAAATAAGCCGGCTTGCAGAGTGCGACAGGCATGCAAGGAAACGCATTCATTCTCGTACTGGCGAAGCTGTGTATATATACATGCCGGAAGAGAGGCTAGGCTGCCCTGGTCACGAGCCAGCCACGGGAGGCGTAGATTTTCTCTCAATGGTACCGTCTTATCTGCCATCTGTTTTGTTTCTTGTTTACTAATGTGATGCCACAATCTTTCAATGTTTGTGTGGAATGTAACTGACATGGGCCACGGCATGATGCTGGATGCTGGATGCTGGATGCTGGATGCGTGGGCGGAGGCTACGGTAGCACGTAGCTCATCAGCCCCGCGACCACGCACTGCCGCCGACAAGAACATGCCCAGCTCTACTTGGTAAACAACACGCAGGGAAAAACAAAAAATGCCCTTTCCATTCACGCTCCCCACCACTGCCAGCATATCCTTTATAGACTACTTCAACAGCAGCACGCATCCATCACTGCCCAATTGCGCAACGACTGCGCGTGGCGTGCTTCGCCATGTCTTGAAACGACACAAGCGCATACCGCCTCCGTCGCAAGCTTCGAACCTCTCCACCGTACTGTCCGCCCTGAACGATTACATACCTTACCTGTTCGCACTCGACGCGGGCCTGAGCGGTGCAAGTTGCGCCGGGGAGGAAGTCGACCTGGTACTGGTCAAAGAGCTGGAGATTGAATGGCGCTCAACCCTGGCTTCCTCAATCCCGGGTCGCGAGCCCGGGCGAGTGAAGCTAAAGGGCCTAGAGAGTGAGCTGTGTTTTACTCTGTCGACGCTGGCATACGTCTACAGCCTACAGGCTCGCGCACAGCTGCACACACTCTATAGTGCTACCCTACCCTCACCCGAACAACGCGCAACTGCAATCGGCGCGGCTATGAAGCACTTTCTTGACGCAAACTCAATACACACGTATCTGGCCAGCCGAGCCGGTCAAAACAGTTCGCAGCCTGCGGCGGTGGATATCTCGCCGCCCATGCTCGGCGCTTTAGCGGAGCTTACTATGGCTGAAGCCACACTCATCACCGTCCTCAAGGACGACCCATATCCCGCTGTTGTCATAGAAGATAGAAACAAACAGAGCAAGGACTGGATGTTCAGGGGTGTTGATATACCCAAGGTCCGCGCCCACCTGTTCGCCCGACTGTGTCTTGCATCCTCTGAGCACGCTGCGAAGGCTCAAGCTATGCTGGGCCCATCGCCCAAGATCAATGACGAGTTACTCAAATACGTAGATGACTTGAGACGGACAGCAAAGGGCAAGGCCTGTCGATTCCTCGCCTGCGATGCCGAGGCAAGCGCCAAAACTGGTCAAGGCATCGCGTGGCTAAGGGGCGCGAAGAAGGAACTCGGTTTCGTCTCGTTGGGCGTAGAGTCGGACAAGAAGGCTTCTGGATTTTCCAAGCTCAAAAAAGATTGGCAGGAGAAGAGGGAGGATCGCAAGATCGAAAAGGGTGTAGATTGGGGCACGGATGCAGGCAAGTTCGAAGAGGGACGAATAGTGGATATGTTACTAAAGAAATGGGAGAAGCAAAACGACACGGTACGTCCTAGCATCTACATGCGGCTTGCTGATTTGACTCTGTATTGTAGGTTGGCGTGCAAGTGATTCCCTCGTCTGAGCCACTGTTGGCAAGTATGCCATCAGGGCGCGAGTATCATACGACCAAGATGTTCATTGTCCCCGCTCTCGACGAAGATGCTCTTGTTCGTATGCGGGCACCCCCAGACCCCAGCGAAATATTCAAGGGCGCCGAAGACGACAGCGCAGATGAAGATGAGCCGACACCGTCCGTGGGGGCATTTCCAGGGACAAAGTCCCAATATGCGGCTAACACTAATTATTATTGATTGCGGTTGTAGAGAATCGTCTACCCTCTCCCAAGATATCCATGTTCGATAGGCTTGACAATTGCGAAACATGTGGAGACGCCAACATGCCAATTAGCGATATCACACATGCTTATCACAGCCACAAACGCCCCGTGGAGCCCCGCACACTGCACCATTGAAGGGAAAACCATGCCCTATATAGCATGTCCAGCCGTGAGAGAAGAATGTTTGGCTTGCACCTTGTACCCTAGGATTATGGTGTGCACGTCCAGGGCGTTGATAACGGCATTATTCCTGACATGCAATAAACCCCAACTCTGACATTCAAGATACGCCTCAACACTGACTTTGTTTGGTTTGACAGCTTTGTTTAGCAAATTCCCCCCCCCTATCTAGTCCTGTGCTGCACCGCATCATGCAATTCTTGCATTGACTGTCTAGCATCGAGGCGGCTATTGCTTTGCTATAGCGCTTCGCTCGCGTGTCCTGTTCTACAAGGTGCCCACTCCGGTCCCCCCCCCCCCCCACCCCCCTTGAGTCCAGGGTACGCTAGCCGGTCGTCTAACCCTCCACGTTCACACTGATAACAAGATAGCGATAGCATTTCATGCGCTCCAACGTCATTCGCCCACGCAACACGTTTATCATCCTGATCCCTCAAGTAACAGTCCCCTCGCATTTGCACCCTGCTGTCGACGCGCAGACCACCCGCTCGCGCCCGCTCAAAGTCCGAAAATGCGTCTTGGTATGTATGGGGGTTCTTGCTGAATGGTGTAACAGTATATAGACTTTACGCCCGTTGTTGTTTTTTCATGTGACAACACAAACAGGATTTAGTTGCTTCTGACGCACTTTACCCACCACGCATGCATACCCATACTCTAGACCATCTACCATGATCAATCAACAACGCCGGTCCGTGGGCCAGGAGCCCGTCACCTCTATCCTCCCAGGTGGGGATGTACCATACGACCCAACCCACTCCTTCAACGCCGATGAGGAAGCGCTGGCTGCGCTTGGTTACAAGTCTGAATTTAAACGCGAGTTCTCCCTCTTCACTACCTTTTGCGTCAGTTTTGCCATCTTGGGCTTGCTCCCGAGTTTTGCGTCGACGCTTTATTATGGCATGGGCTATGCAGGAACGGCGGGCATGACGTGGGGATGGCCTTTGGCTATGATCGGCATCCAGTGCGTAGCTATGGGTATGGCAGAGCTGTGCAGTAGTATGCCTACGAGTGGTGGCTTGTACTATGCGTCTGCTGTACTGGCACCAGGCAAATGGGGACCGTTTGCCGCCTGGCTTACAGGATGGAGTAATTGGTTATGTCAGGTTACTGGGGCGCCGTCCGGCAAGTACTCCTTTTACGTGTTTTGGTCCTGAATTGGGACATGGAATTGACTTTGTGGGCAGTAAACTACGGGGCTGCGGCTATGATGCTGGCGGCGGCCAGTATCAACGACCCGTCCTACGTACCAACTCGCTACCAGACCTTTCTCCTCACCGTCCTTCTCATGCTCATTCATGCCATGATTTCATCCATGCCAACTCGTTGGCTCGCAACCTTCAACTCCGTGGGCTCGACATTCAATTTCGTTGCTCTAATCGTCGTCATTATCATGATTCCAGCGGGGACTGACCGCGAGGATCGCGGCCTCCCTCGCTTTGCCCCATCCAGCCAAGTCTGGGGCACCATCTACGAGGGAACATCCTTCCCGCCCGGTATCTCTGTCCTGATGAGCTTCATCGGTGTCATTTGGACCATGTCAGGTTACGACGCGGCCTTCCATTTGGCAGAGGAGTGTTTAAACGCCAACATCGCTTCTCCCCGCGCTATTGTCATGACGGCTGCTACGGGTGGTCTCTTTGGCTGGTTCCTACAGCTTGTAGTCGCGTACACAGTCGTTGACATTGGGGCCGTACTCAAGTCCGATCTGGGTCAGCCCTTTGCCGCGTACCTCATGCAGTGCATGTCTAAGAAGATGACGCTGGCCATCCTCGCAATGACAGTCATGGCTGCCTTTTCCATGGGCCAGGGATGTATGATCGCAGCGAGTAGAGTAACATTCGCGTACGCGCGTGATGATTGCTTCCCGCTGTCAAAGTACTGGAAGCAAGTGAACAAGCATACGCAGACACCTGTAAATGCTGTGTGGTTTAATGCTGCAATAGGTATTTGCTGCTTGCTACTTATATTTGGGGGTCAGTTGGCTATTGGTGCTTTGTTCTCGATTGGCGCTATTGCGGCTTTTGTGTGAGTGATTTACTTGCTACGTATCCACCTCGCAATGCTTTTTTCGAAGATCAGTTTCCACTAACAGCAGTAAACAGCGCCTTTTCCATACCAATTTTCATCCGCGTCGCTTTTGTCGGAAACAACTTCCGCCCTGGTCCATGGCACTTGGGCAAATGGTCCAGGGTTGTTGGTACCATTGGATGTTCCTTCGTCTTGCTCATGATACCTATCCTGTGCTTTCCCAACACTACTGGAGATGAATTGACGTATGTCGCCACCCCCTGTCACTATCATACTTTGTTCAAACATTGAGCTAACATTTACACAGCGTAGCTGGTATGAACTGGACGTGTGTCGTCTACGGCGGCCCAATGTTCATGGTGACGATTTGGTGGTTCGTCTCCGCGCACAAGTGGTTCAAGGGCCCCAAGGTAAACATCGAACATATGATGCTTGGACAGGATGCTGTTATCTCGGGTCAGGCTGTGTCTGTTCATAGCAAGGATGGGAGTGGCTCTGAAGGCGAGGTCGTGACTGACAAGGGTATCAAGTCGTGAGATGAATAATGTGTGGCATTCTCATGAGAATGAATAAGATAGGATGTTGTACGTAGGTGCTGTTATAGTGAAGGCTTTAGGTCTAGCGATTTATGTAGGAAATACCTTGGTATAAGACGATAGAACAGTTCCCGAGGCAGGAGATTGTTCTGTAGTATTGAGAAATTATTCCAGCCAGCTTTTTTACAGTTCTGCTTGGTGTGTACTCGGACCATGTTGATAGAGAATGAGGGATAAGATGGTCAAGAAGGTAATGAGGTGTTTGGTATGATGACAGCAGAGACGCAGACTGTACAATCGGACCAACTACTGCCAAGGAAGCGGAGAAGCTACCACAGACTGTACCGGTTACTGAGAACCCTTTCGACGACGAGAAAGACGACATGCAATTTATTAGATAGACCGTGAACATTGTGTGCTATCACTGCTGGTGCGATGCGTACTTTTAGAGCACCATGATGGATGCACCCAAAGTAGAAATTTGGCCATCAGGGTACTTGGACATGTATAAGACGTTCAAGAAACCCAATAGCTTATTGAAACAATCTCCGCCTGGCAGGTCATCAAGTTTATAATGCACATTCACGACGTCATCATCATCGGTGGCGGACCAGCAGGCCTAGCAGTCGCTGCCCGTCTCCGCGAAAACACACCCTCAGCAACCTTCACAGACGATGAGCACCAACGCTACCACTGGATACGAAAACACGGTCGAAAGATGAGTATCAAGAACTACAGGACCAACAAAGACTCATTGCCAACGCCACCCTCAACGCCAGAAAGCTCGGACTGTGGATGCTCGCACCATGGATCACGACAAGAGGTGATAGATACGCTCGTTCTCGATGCCGATGGCACCGAATGGATGGCTAAATGGAAACGCCTCTTCAAAACGTTTCATATAGAGTATCTACGTAGCCCCATGTTCTTTCATGTCGATCCTGCAGATCGAGATGCGTTGCTTGGGTATATGTACGAAAAGGAGAGAGAGAGTGACGTTCAGGCTTTACCGGGCGTTGCAGGGAAGGAAGTCAGTAAGCATAAGAAGAAAAAGAGGGTAAAAACGCAAGGTAGGTTCCTTAGCCGGACGCCTGATGTGGACGAGAGGGATAGGAAGGATTACTTTGTACCGCGTACAGATCTGTTTGATGCGCACTGCGATGAATTTATTGAGCGGTATCGGCTTGGAAAGGACATGTTTCGACAGGAGCACGTGGCCAATATCGAATATGAGGAGACTTCGGGCTTTGGAGATGTTGATCATGACAGCGTCTTCTCGGATGATGCATCGGCAGAGGATAGGAAGGTCTTCCGTATCACAACAGACCGAGGCGTACATTTTGCGCATTTAATCGTTCTGGCAGTTGGACCGGGAAACCCACCTTCAATGCCACTTGTACCTGGTCTGCCGAGTAACACTCCTCCCCACGAAGGCTTCACGCATGCCATGCAAATCAAGCAATTTCCACCGCCACACGTAGCCCGTAAGATCAGCGCCCGCCAGACAAGCAGCATCCTTATTATCGGAGGCGGTCTAACAAGCATCCAACTCGCCGACCTAGCCCTCAAGCGTGGCGTGACCAAAGTTTTTCTGCTCATGCGCGGACCACTCAAGGTAAAGCACTTCGACGTCGATCTCGAATGGGTCGGTAAGTTTCGCAACTTGAAGCAAGCGGAGTTCTGGACTGCAGATACAGACGAAGGTACGTGACAGTAAACTTTGTCCGTGTCTCATCCACTGGCAGCTAACATGCGACGTTCCCGTACTGTAGAAAGATTCGAAATGATGATGAAGGCCCGTAATGGAGGCAGTATGACGCCGAGATACCGGAAGATTCTCGATACACATATCGCGCGGGACAAGATTGTGTTACATACATATACGACGTTGAAGTGGGTAGACTGGGATCCGAAAGCGAAGACTTGGTTGTGTGAGATGGACAAGACAGATGTGGAGCTTCCTGCTATCGATTACATTGTCTTTGCAACTGGTGTACAGACGGACGTACGCAGTATACCGTACCTTCAGACAATCGAGCAGCAATACCCGATCAAGTATGTTGGTGGCCTGCCATGCTTGAACGAAGATCTCATGTGGCGAGACGACGTTCCACTCTTCGTCACCGGGCGGCTTGCTGGACTGAGACTTGGGCCTGGTGCACCGAATCTGGTTGGAGCGAGAGTTGGCGCTGAGAGGATTGCATGGAATGTAAACGATGCGCTGAGGAAGCTTGGACGGCTGGGCGAAAATCAACCAGATGATAGCGATGACGATAGTGTGGATGAGAAGCTGGCGGCGTATGCTGCAGCGAGGGCGAACCGATTTGATAGTCTGGTCGCGCTGGATGATGCTGCAGTGTAGAAAACCCGCGCTAGCCGTTCGAAATCGCGATTGCCAAAGGCCACAGAATAGGAAGTAATTTTGTGATGACAAAACATTTCAAGTGTTGAAAACGAGGAAGTGTTGTCGTCAGACGTCGATGATCAGGTCTGGCATTGGAGACGTCAAGTTGGAATCATGTGAATCTACCCTTGTACATTTAGACCATGAGGGAAAACCAAGTATTATACCGGATCTTATTGCATGCGTGCAATTTGCAATGTGATTGAGATTGTATGTCTGACATGTAACTCGGTTAGGTATCGGCTACCTGCATGGTGTGCGACTTTCCATGCACCCATTGTCATCGCAACACCACCATCATCCCAAATTCCTAAACACCAATGATTTCAGGCGGCAATGTAAGCCACAAACACGAGCATAACGACTTGTTATTGATGGGTACCCTTAGGATAAGAAGAACGTACCCCCGGTAGTCTCTCTGGCAGCCGGCGGCATTGCTGGCGGTATGGAGAGTTTTCTCTCGGTATGACCCCAAAGCGGTATTCCGGTCGTGGTCGCGATTGACATGTTGCCTACACAGTATCCTATGGAGTTTGCGAAAACCAGGGTGCAGTTGAGGGCAGACAAGGGCATACCTACGCCTCGGAATCCTTTCCTCGTCGTCACGCAAGTGTATCAGAATGAAGGCATCAGAGCGCTCTATAAGGGGTGCGGTGCACTTGTGGTTGTAAGTCTGCATTTCTTGACGTCACCTGATCTGTGTCAGCAGTAGCAAGTCTGAGACTAGAACAGGGCTCGATCGGAAAAGACGCCATGAGATTTGTCTTCTTCGACCAAATCAAGTCGTCCTTTGCAGACCCAGAGACCGGGACACTCTCTCCTATTCGCAATCTACTGGCCGGCATGTCTGCTGGAGTGGTCGCATCCATAACTGCTGTGACGCCATCAGAGCGCATCAAAACTGCCTTGATAGATGATGCGAGGAATGAAAAGCGCTTCCGCTCTGGGCTACACGCCACCACGACCATCTGGAAAGAACATGGGATCCAGGGCCTGTACCGCGGCTTTGCTGGCACGACGCTCAAGCAAGCATTTGCCACGGCCTTTAGACTGGGAACGTACAACATCCTCAAAGACTTTGAAAAGACGCGGAATATCGAACAAAACACTGCCGTCAACTTTGCAAACGGCTCCGTGGCTGGTATTGTCACAACGCTGTCTACGCAGCCTTTTGATGTCATCAAGACGCGGTCGCAGAGCGCAAAAGGAACGAGCACCGTTGAGGCTGTCAAGAGCGTGTTGCTAGACTATGGCATCCGCGGATTCTGGAAAGGTACGACAATGAGGTTGGGTAGGACAGTTTTTAGTGGTGGTATACTGTTCACCAGCTACGAGGCCGCTGTCAAGATTATCATGCCACTGTATCCTGGCGCGAAACAGGCTCTAACGTTGTAGAACCGGGTCATGTATGTACATAAATCATTCTCTTGTCTTTAAGATTAAAGATACACACGACAACGAATATTCTGGGCCTTGTTGATGGCTTCGTACACTAATGCTTGCAAGCCAATCACCGAGCCAACAGAGCTGCTAGCCCCGCTGACGTCATCCTTTGAGCCAGCTGCGATGGTCCCATGCCTCTCTCCGCATAACTGACCGTCGAGCAGACGTAAATTTGCACAAAAATTAAATCCCATTCGCGGTAAAAGACCTAACATACCGGACCTCATTCCTATCGCCATGTCTAACGAAACCGCACCGCCAGCGGCATCTGCAACACAAACCGCACCGCCCTCAATACCCCGCTATTTCCGGAATGATGCGCCGCTGGCAAGACGAGATCCTCACAAACAACTGCTAGCGTCCCTGGACCGGTTGATCACCGACTATCCTCCGCATCATGTTCCGCCTGGCGGTGGCTTGTATTACGGGCCCATCTCGGTAGCCTTTTTGTTTTATGCCCTACACAACATCTACCCCGACCTTACTCTCGACGACTATCCGTTGAACACGTGGTCTGCCGCATATATTGAACAGGCGCAATCACATATCAAGCAGTTCCCAGCGCCCTCTCCGAAAAAATGTGGCATCTCCAGCGATATCATGTCGCTACTCGCCTTGTACGCCGTTACAGCAAAAGATCCGGACACGGTGAAGGAGCTATGCGATCATGCCGCAGTCATGCTCGAAGACGAAACTTCTAACGAGTGGCTGTTCGGCCGTGCAGGCTACTTGTACCTTCTGCGGCTTGTGCGTGGTGCCTTTGCCGATAACAAGGAGGTGACTGAGCTGATCGAGGACACGGCCGACGAAATCATTGAAAACATTATGCAGAGCCCGCGCCCTTGGAAGTGGCACGGCAAAGCATACGTTGGTGCCGTGCATGGCGCAATTGGTATCATCACGCAAATAGTGCTCACTGACCCATCATGGTCTACCAAGCTGGAGGCCGAGCTGGGCGCCTTGCTGAGCTATCAGTACGAAAGTGGGAATTTCCCGTCATCTCTACCACCGGGCCGCGACAAGCTGGTACAAGTCTGTCATGGCGCGCCTGGTGTCGTCACTTCGCTCTTGTCCATTCGAAAATACTTCCCAGGACTGTACGAGCGCATCGACAGGGTCATTGCAAAGGCTAGGGAGTGTATATGGGAGAGAGGGCTGCTCACCAAGGAGCCATGTCTGTGTCACGGCATCAGTGGAAATGCTCTTGCCATGGATGGAAAGGAGTTTGAGCACTTCCTGACTTACACCACAGGCCACGAGATCAAGTCAATGGCGAAGGATGGCATGCTTGAAAAGTCAGATGATCCCTCGGCTTTGTGGTGCGGTGAGGCTGGTCGTGCTTGGGCTTGGGCGGTCGCAGATAAGGACCTGGACAAGAGACTCCTCGGTTACAACGATATCTAGATCGGCGGAAGAAGTGGTAATAAAGATCAAGTTAGCTTCTTCGTGAATTTCGCCACAGTACAACGCGAGTAGCGAATTGTGGAAGCATCAGATGCTTGATGGGCTCCCCTAGAGATACCAGTGTCCAAGCGGGATACACGAAACGGGCGCCAACGGCTAGCTGCACAAAGAACTTTTACTAGCAATCTTCTTTGGGTACATCGAAATTAAAAATCTCCCACCTCCGGTTTCTTGAAACGTGCCACAGGTGTTTTGCCAATCAATGCGCTTCATCTTCTGACCAACAGGTGCCCTCAACCGACTGCTGGACGACCCGTTGCTTATTTGGCCCTGGTCACATGAGACATAAACATGAAATATGATTGAGACACTATGGCCGGGACAATAGTGTACCAATAGTGTACCTGTTTTCTCGCAATGCATATGTGCTTTACCTTCGTTGCTCAAGGAAGCAACCTCCGTAGGGAAACGAAACACTGCATAGTGTCCATCTACCCACGCGCTGTGCAACGATAGCTGCAGCAACCCGCGGATGTGGCCCCTATATCTCTTACACAAGTGCTATACAAAGCGGCGCGTAATTCGCTAGAATGAAAGACGGGATGGGTTCTCTGTGAGGGCACTGACAGTGAACACGCCATCCCCCGAATCCCTGGCAACGACGTCAAATTACATGAAGTGAGGCAGCTGAAAGTTACACAAAAGGCCCCGGAGGCACCGCGAGGTCGCAACATTTTGTACGCCCACAATGCCCAACTACATGGGAACCGTACTTGGGCGCGTTTTCACCACGTCAGCACTACCCCTTACCTATACTCCTTCGATCGACGCCTCTCCGCCGTAAAATACGGTATCACTCCACCTGGCTGTATTATTAGTGTATTGCCAGGTATGTTAGCTTTATTTACTCTCGACCCTACCACTCTTCTTGCCAGTGACTGTAAATGTAATGAGTCCTAACGACGCGCTTTCTTAGAGCAAACGTGTAACGCTTTGTACTCGGTGTCGCCTTTATGTCTTAAGAGCAAACTTCTCTATCTCACTGTGCCAAACTAGCATTGTAGATCATTCACTCAAACGGTACTTGCAAATCGTAAGGGCAGTGGGGTGATCTCTTTAAATTGCTGTGCTTGGTTCAAACCAATACTACAGAAAACTCACCATTTATGTAATTATGATATCCTCGCGTGTCAATTCAGGCGAAACCTAGCCGCGAAACTCAAAGCCAGATCTCAGCCTACGTGTCAGCCGGTCTCTGCTTGGTGAGGGTCATGTGCTTTCCCGCAAATGCCTTCTCCCAACGTCGCGGATACCTAATTGGGCAACGATGTATCGTGGATCTTCGATATGAGTGGCTGGTCAGCTCCTCACGCTGTACGGCGAGCCACGATATACAAATAGCGACTTATTTTGCCTGACCAACTCCCAGCAAGTAACCGTATCACTCAACACAACCATCGCTCAAGATGGATATGTCCTTGATAGCACATCTCCTGTTTCTTATATTTCTACCGTCATACACTACATGTGCGCTGATTCAGCAGGACAATCGCCACGAGGTCCGTCAAACTAGAACGGGCTTAGTTATTGGCGCAACTTCGCGAGACCTGAACGGCAAACGAACCCCAGTCGTTAAAGTCATGAGCGATAGCTGATAAAAATGCAGGCAATATATATATGCGCCGGGAGGTGAGAGAGCTGCAGGCGATTTTCCCGGACCAATGGACATTATATATTCTCGCACTGAACAGACTCCACAATGCTAACCAGAGCGACGCATACTCGTTCTACGGTATCGCATGTACGTTCCTTTTGCTACGATAATCTTCACGTTCGCTAAT
The DNA here is from genome assembly GCA_000465215.2 of Pyrenophora seminiperda CCB06. Classification (NCBI taxonomy): domain Eukaryota; kingdom Fungi; phylum Ascomycota; class Dothideomycetes; order Pleosporales; family Pleosporaceae; genus Pyrenophora; species Pyrenophora seminiperda. Next base: position 1,726,889 of record KE747809.1, read on the forward strand.
TGCATTCCCTTAGCTATCCATGGCAGACCTTACCAGACCTGGGGAGATGCGCCAGGTTTGCCCGACAAGCAGGGCAAGACAGGGTACTGCCCTCATGGTAATGAGCTGTTCATGGGCTGGCATCGCCCTTACCTTGCGTTATTTGAAGCAAGTTATCCATTTCAATTGGAAAATGTTTCGAATGACTAGTAAGCCGATTACTGACTGGAGTAGCAAGTTGTGTCAAACTATGCTCACGACATCGCTATGCAAGCACCAGCGGATCAAATGGAGCGATACCTTGCCGCCGCAAATGAGTTTCGCATACCGTATTGGGACTGGGCTCAAGGAATAACGACGGGCCCTATACCGGACATGTTCACCACTCCTGTGATTACGATCACCAACACAGATGGTGTATCCATGTCCCTGTCAAACCCGCTATACTCGTATCAATTCAAACCCGTACCAGAGGGATTCGATGATAAGGTCAGTGTAGTTATCCCTACAAAAAAATTGATAATGCCAGGCGTTGATAGTTCTGATAGTGGCGTAACATCAACGCAACGATACGGTGGCCCAACTCAGACGATACCACGGCCCAGTCGCAGAACGGCATATTTGCCGATGCTTTCGCGGGCCAATCTGCCAATATAATAGCCCAGTTAGGAATCGTCTTCCGATCGAGTAGTTTCTCGCGGTTCTCCAATACACTGGAAGACCCGCATGGCTGGATACACGGTATTGTCGGTGGCGGCTATACTACCCATGCGCCGTACAAAGGTCATATGTGGCCACTTGAGTATTCGGCTTTCGACCCAATCTTCATGTTACATCACGCGTAGGTGACTCTCACTTCTGATGGTGAGAAAAGACTGATGAGCACTGTCAGGAATGTTGACCGTCTGCTCGCTTTGTATCAAGCCGCTCACCCCGATAGCTGGATGGAGACTTCAAATATAGGCTCCCACGGGAACGTATATCTCGAAGACTACCAAGAAATAAACGGAGACACGGATCTTCTTCCCTTCAGAAAGACACCTAACGAGTTCTGGTCGCCAAATGCTTGTCGCAATACCACAGTCTTGGGCTACGCTTACCCGGAAACGCAGCGCTGGATGTATACTTCAGATGAAGCATATCAGAACGCTGTTACCTCAGTCATATCCAGCCTCTATGGTGGACAAGCCCGCTCACAGCTTATGGCTCTGGGCGCAACAGCTCTCGGAGAGATGTTGTCAGGCAAGAACAACACATTCACCGATTGGATCATCCAGACGCATGCATTGTCTTCCAAGCTTCCTTCAACCTTCATCGTCAGGTTTTCTCTTATCGGTGTCTTTCAGTCGGACCCTAGCACGGATATAGGAAGTTGGATGATGCTCATGCCAGACGACAAACACGATGCGCAAACCTCGCAAAACCGGAACATATCGGAGAAAGTACTCAACGGCACCACGAGCATCACATCCCATCTGATTGATGCGATCAATGCTGGTAAATTGAGTAGCCTTAACCCTGATGACGTTGTACCATATTTGAGAGACTACCTGACATGGAATATCTTTACGGTAAGTTGGCCTAGCCCCGCACACATAGTACATAATTACTAACAGTGTAGAATGATGGAACTCGCATTCCTCAGCCCAGCAGGGCGCTCACGGTTCTCGTCACCAGTACCGAAGCGTATATGCCAGATGACCCAGGTGCATCGATCAAATACAGCGAACATGTTACTGACTATCCCGAGATTATGGCGGGCAAGTCTAGTGGAATGAACCTGCCGCCTCTTGGTATGATGTCTCCTTAGACAGTATAATGGCCATGAAGTTGAGATCATTTCACTAGTGTCATGTGTCGGGTGGGAATGGGGATAGGGAAGTTTTTCTGGACAAACATTCGTAGCAAAACAGGTAATTAGCGTAGAATCAAATATTATGAGCGGAGAAGACCGTCTTGCTGGCAGAAATCTTGATTGTGCATTGAATCCCTCAACACGATCCTGATTATCAACGCAACATATATCCCCAAGGCTTAGAAAACTGCCATTTGAAAGAGTCCAGGATCCCTCCCTCACTTCGGGTCCTTCCAACCCCCTTTATTCCCTAACGAATCCTTTACATCTCGTCTCAGTTGTTTCAATGGTACTATAAGCAGCCGCTGATACACTGTAACAAGCTCCCTCACCGCCAACATATTCATGCCCTTCCCATTTACCCCAAGAACACCAATCCTCCTCAGCTCCCCTGCGCCTACACCAAGCTCCTTCACAGCTCCCTCCCAATCTGCATGCTCAAACTTCTTCAACACAAGCTGAACACGCTCGTCAACTCTTTCAATTTCCTTTTTAAATTTATTAATCACGACTTGCTTGTGCCTCGCAAGACCAAGATCATGATATCGTTCAATTTGAGCAGATATCTCATATTCCAAATTTTGCAGTTCACTTTGCATCTTCGTCATGTCCTGGCGTGACCAGATAGTTCCGTAGAGCCGTAACCCCTGTCTTGCGCGTCGTCGTTCTTGATTTAGACGCCGTTTTTTAAACAGAGGAGCCTCTAGTTCAGAGTCATTGTCCGATTGCGGTGGTGTGTCTGGTCGGAGGGAGAAGACAGCCCCATGGCCAAGGAGAACGGACGTGAATCCTGGCATTTTAAGACGCGGATTGAATATGTGGATATAGGGTAGGTAGGTTTCACTGGGCGTAGATATCTGGAGTATGAGAAGTCGTAGTGGGGTAGATGATTGATAATTCTGTCGTTTAGCTAGCAAGAAGCGGAGTCAGCTGAGGTTGAGATGCAGGAGTGCAGGTTTAGTGCCCAGGTGCCGGGGTTGATGTGCGCTGTGAGTATATGAGTCACGGTTGCCAAGATCGGATAAAGCAGTACCGTGGTACTGTGTAATGTAACCTGAAGAAGTTCCACTGGGTGGTGTTGGTAGCGAAAGGCGTTAGATTGAAGTATCAGAAAGGTTGAGAGTTGTGTAGTGGTCGGAGTGGGGTGTGGATTAGAAACGTGGGAGAGAGATGGGGCCGAGTCTTTATCAGAGTTGTGTCATGCGTGAAGGTGCTTTGAGAAGGGCCAATGTCTTTGATTTGGCTAGTAATTCAAAGAGAGCTGCTACGTCATTGTTAGTTCATTCACGGTGAGATACTCACCGATTTCCAGGAGAAAAGGCCAAGTCTTGGATTTACATTCACTCGTAGTAAGCTGTCCATGTGGGCGAAAAAGGTAAAATGCGTCGGTCTGAAGACACGCAAATAATCAGATTGAATTCTTACATACTGGTCACTCATGGCGTATTCATCCAATTTATCATTCAATGTCTTTGATACTTGCTTATGCATGTTCGACTTTAACAACTGGACTTCAACGGTGGGAAATCCAAATCCGGCCCCAAATACGCACAGAGCGGAGAGCCGTTTCAGTGTCGGACACTTTGTTTAGTATAGTTAATTGCTGGAATGGTGAGTGCCAACGGAATTGATAGGCTGGCTGGTGTTGCTCCTTGGGCGCTGGAAGCTCGCGATTGCATGACATGCGCGAGATGCATGCAGTAGCTGGGGCATTGTAGTGCAGTGCTATCGAAGCCGATCCTCTGTCCGAGAAGTCAGCTTCAAGTGCGCTTGGCTAATTCCTCCGCCTTCTCCAACTCACGCATTTTGTTCAGCTCGTCGAGAATCAACTGGAGCTCATCCTCATCCATCTTGAGCGAGGGAATGAGGGTAGTGGCCTCCTCGGCAGTATCGGGGGTAAGGGTGCCTGAGCGTGGTCAGTAGCTCCTTCTTAACTTGAATCCGCTCCGCGTGTTACCCAACAGCGCCTTCTCGACAACTGAAATCTCGGGGTGAGCGTCGAAGAGGGCGGCGATGGAATGCAGACTGTCTTCCTCCTTGTAACGGGCAAAGTTGTCGAGGTAGTCGAGGAAGGAGGCGATGACGCTGTGCCAGTCAGCCAAAGGCCGTGAACCAAGGGCTGCACCGGGGCGACTCACCCGCTGTCGTTGTGTATCCTGTCGCGCAGTGGGTTGTTCTCTGGGTCCTTCTTTTTCCGCGCCTCGTGAACGGCTGTGACGACGGCACGAGCCTCGGACACGGAGAGGGCGTGGACGTCCTCAAAGTCGCCCAGCTTGATCTCGGAGCCAATCTCCTCGTCCTGCTGGGTCGGGGGCTTTGGGCGCGAGACGAGACGTGGGGCCTTGAAGAAGGGCGGCTCGTGCCTCTGGGGCGGCGCAGTGTCGTCTCCCTCCATGGCGGGCTGGCTGGCCTAAAGGTGGGCGCGGGCGCGGGCGCAGTGCAGTGAAGTGAAGTGAGGTGAGGTGAGGTGAGATGTGGTGCGTTGTTGGTGGTCGGCCAAGTACGGTCAAGGTGTCGGAACGCTTTGTTCGCCTTGTCGTGTTGACTGTTTGAGGCTGTGGGTTGCAACGGGGCGTGCAGGTGCAGTGCGCAGTGCTGCTAGCGAGGATGCGTGTCTTTGTTCTTTATGTGTACGGCCAAGGGTGAGGGAGGGCAGGTGGGGAGGAGTGCAGCAACGCGCCTTCCGCTGCGAATGCCAGCTCGCTGCTGAGGAAGTCGCGACCTGGGATTGCCAAGCCTTGCAGCGGCGCTCGGACGACAGCCATGAACCTTGTCGGCGGGCGTGGCAGCTGGCTGGCTTGCTTCCCCGCTCTGCCCTCTGCGCGCGCTGGTCGCTGGGCCACAACTGCGCAGGAGGCCGCATGCGCAGTAGGCAGAGGGGGCGCCAAAGAAGCCGCCCGGCCAAGGCCCAACTGCCTGCACCGAGGCTGCGAGGCTGGGCCGATGAATGAATGTGTGAATGAATGAATGAAAAAAGGAGCATGGCTGCTATGCGACCAAGTGTGCCATGTACGGAATACCATGTACCATGTACCATGTACCATGTACCACGATGCACATCCAGCCACATCTGCATCGGAAAGTACAGTATGTATGTACATCTTGTGCATGCCATACTTACTAGCATCTATGCAATGGCCTCCTGCTAATGCCGCCTGTCTGTCTTCGAAGGGGGGGCTAGATTAAGCCCAAGGCAAGGCCCCAAGGCGTCTCACGCAGACTGCCATCGCTGGACAGGAAACTTGGTACACGCACAGAGAAGGGCCATGGGCGAATTCACCATGCTTGATTTGCCATTGCTGCATGTGTGTGATTTTGTTTCTTTCCCAGGGGCGCCGGCCGCCATCTGATTGTTGTGCATCGCAATGAACGTCTGCACCAAAGCGGCCTAGTCGCTGGTCACGGACATGCGTCCACTCTCCAACATGGACCACAGCCTCCAGTGACACAGGAAACAACCTCCCGCTGAAGCTCCCCCCAAGACGCCTCCTGCGAATTTTGCCGCGCCCAGACTTTTGCTTGCCCTGCTGCGAGCTGCCCACGTACAGTAAAGCCGGCCCATCTCGTTAGCTGCGAGCAAGTGTTTCATCCACCGCATCAGGGTCCTAGTTCTATACCCCCCTCCCATAGCACCGCTGCGCCCAATTCACTGCTCGCCCTTCTCGACTCGGCGGCGATCGCATGCCGTCCAACCCATCATTGCGACGGCTGTACATATACCCTACTCCACCTTTGCCCGCCCACGCCCCCAGAGGCTGCGCATCGCAGGACAGAGCGCCATCGCCAACCTATCCGAACCCCCCATACCAGTAGCGACCTGCCTGGCTACATTTACCGCGTCTGAACCCCCTCCCGCTCCCGGAACCGCCCACAGCAGCCCAACACACCCTCGCCATAAAAGCCATTGGAACCTCGCCCGTCACTGTCACCGCCTCTCTGTCACGCGCCCACCTTTCACCCTCGGCCTCGGCACGGAACCATCGCGCATCCCGCGTTGCAGATATCAACGGCCAAACCTGGCGTAGCCAGACATGGGAACACCGGCGGAGGGACCGCCTCCGATGGACCCCCAGGGCGTCCAGCAGCAGTACAACTACGACCCACGCAGCAATGGCTTGCCCAGGCGCGCCACAGACGAGTCAGCCCTCTCCTCCAACAATCTTGCGCCCCACAACCACACAAACCATCCCACGCGATCCTCGACCGACCCGGGAGAGCACCATCAACACGCACCGAAGCCGAAGCGCAGCGGGAAGATATGTGGCAAATGTGGCCTAGGACTGACTGGCCAGTTCGTGCGAGCCTTGGGCGACACTTATCATTTGGAATGCTTCACCTGTCACGTAAGATGCCCAATTTCTTTTCACGCTCCCCGCCATTGGAGCAGTAGTAGTTAGTTGTGAGCCCATAGTAGTCTCGGACTGGTCCATTATGGCATGTCCGTCAACTGTTGGCCTTTCTTTCTTTTGCGCGCCAAACCCCCTTCCCCCTACCTGCCACCTCCAACATACCCACTGACGCTCTTCTTGCAGGACTGCAGCAAAATTGTTGCCTCGAAATTCTTTCCCGTTCCCGAGAAGCCACCCGGTCAGTACCCGCTGTGCGAAACGGACTACTTCCGCCGCCTTGATCTGCTCTGCTTTGAGTGCGGCCAAGCCCTCCGTGGCTCCTACATTACCGCGCTCGATCGGAAATACCACATTGAGCATTTTACCTGTTCCGTGTGTCCGACCGTGTTTGGCGCCTCGGACAGCTACTACGAGCATGAAGGAAGCGTGTACTGCCACTACCACTATTCCACAAAGTTCGCACAACGGTGTAATGGCTGCCAAACGTCCATATTGAAACAGTTTGTCGAAATCTTCCGAAATGGGCAGAACCAGCATTGGCACCCGGAATGCTACATGATTCACAAATACTGGAATGTGCGCTTGCACTCAACCGGTCAGCCAATCATCGAACGACTGCAAGAGGCCGATAGTGACGCGACAGACGACGTGCGCGAGAGTGTGCGTCAGCAGGAGGAAGAAATCGAAGCCAAGGTCAACTGGATTTGGAAGACCTTGTCGGCTTTCGAAGAGAAATCGGCCACCTGCATCTCGGATATGCTGTTGCACGTTAGTAATGGAGCTTACGTTGATGGTGTCATGGCAGCAAAGAAGTTCATCGTGCATGTGGAGCTGCTATTTGCGGCTGCAGATGCACTCGACGCGCAACTGGTCATCAGAACGCCCAAGGGACTGACCTACTCGCGCGAATCAAAGTTGCTCTGTAAGAAAGTGGTTGCTTTTTTCGCCCTGCTCACCCAGTCCCAAGGTACGGGCGTGCGGCGTCTGGGCGTGACCCAAGAGTTGTTGTCCCTGGTTACCGGGCTTGCGCACTACCTAAAGCTGCTGATTCGCATCTGCCTGCAGGGTGCTCTAAAGTTAGAGCGCGAAACTCGCAGCTCTACCGGTTTAACTAATTTTCTAACCCAAGTCAATTCGCTCGATGCACGATTAGAGGATGAGGCCCAGAGAGACCAGGCAGCTGAATCCGCCCGACTTGTCCCAAGGTGGGCGGATGCATGTCCTATATGCGATGCCCAGGTCGAAGACAAATGTTTACACCTGAACCACATGTCATTCAACTATAGTTGTATGGTCTGTCGTGGCTGTAATGCCGACTTACGCCACGATACCCGCAACGCTTATTGGAGCAAGACTAAACGAGGCATCTACTGCCCTGCCTGTGCGGCAGCCCAGTCGGATGCAGAGAACGGCTTCGAGCAAATCACCAAGCTACGTCAATACGTTCACTTGCTCAACGTAGCCCATGCCCGTCTCATGGCAACCCTGCGATCTAGTGGCGCTTTACCTCATACCTCAGGTAAGATTAACCTCTCCTCAACAGATAACATCGTCACCACTCATCTTGACACCCTGACTCAGATTTCTGGAGCCGCTTCCGAGATTACATTCGTCCCACTAATGATTTGTAGATGACCCTAATCTGGCCGGGTATGATTCCTCGCAAGGCCACCGCCTTGGGGATGAACCACCGCATCTGCGAGCAGACACGCGCTCAAAATCCTATGGCGGCACGTCGACAACTGATAGTCAACAAAGTGCAAACGCTGCATATGAGCAGTCCATGTCTGACATCAAGCGTCTGAGATCGACACGTCTCGACAAGCACCTTTCGAATACAATGAAACGTGCACGCGCATCGCGAATCATCGATGGCCCAGAGGGCCTTGACTCAGCTGGTGGAGAGGGGCAGCTCCGAGGTGGCATGCAAATCGTCCAGGAGGGCGACGGATCCAATCAGGCCGACGCCGTCACCCTTGCTGTCAATTCGCTTGCCCTAGATGACATTGCTCGTATGGCGGCCCTGGAGCAACAGCGAGAACAGCGTCCAAATGCATTCCGAGCCGGTGGAAGTGCGCTTCTCGGCCGGGATGATCAACCGCGACTACAGAATGGCCATCGTCGGGACTTTTCTGGAGCCCAAGACCTACAAATCATGTCAGAAGGCCGGTCCCGGACCTTCTTCTCCGAGCTCTCGCCACTTGAGTACTTTAAACTCAAGGGCCTGGCTGTTCTCCAGCTTGGGCTTTTGCTTGACGACAACCAGTACAATCAAGGCGAGCTGCTAGATCTCATAGAGTCAAAGAAGAACAATTTCTGGGGCAAGATTGGCTTTGGTAAGGCCTTCAAGGCTGACAAAACCAAGCCAAAGAAAGGCGTCCCCTCAGGAGTTGAAAAACCCGTTTCCGACAAGGCAACTTTCCGACAATCGCTAGAATATCTGGTAGAGAAGTACGGTGACGAGTGTACAGAGGGTGTAGGACCTGGTGCTCTCAAAGTGCCCGCTCTACTCCAGGAGTGCATTACGGCCATGAGAAACATGGACATGTCTATTGAGGGTGTTTTCAGAAAGAATGGTAATCTCAAAGCGCTCCGTGAACTTGAAGAGGAGATCGACGCCAATGGAGTTCAGAAAGTCGATCTCAACACAAAGAACCCGGTCATTCTTGCCAATCTTCTCAAGCGTTTCTTACGATTAATGCCGGAGCCTGTCTTGACATTGAAACTTTACAGATTATTCATGGTCGCAAATGGTCAGTATCTCTATTGTTATCTTGAACACTTGCTAACAAAATTAAGATATTGAGGATGAGGTGCAAAGAAAAAAGGTTCTACATTTGGTACTGTGTCTGCTGCCCAAGGCTCATCGTGATACCATGGAGGTCTTGTTCTGCTTTCTCAACTGGGTCTCTTCGTTTCATACGGTGGACGAGGAGACTGGTAACAAGATGGACACCTGGAACATCGCTACTGTTATGGCCCCGAACATTCTCAGAGAGAGTAACGACAAAGAAGTTAAGAGTGTGGATCAAGGCGCCGTCAAAGTGGTCTTTGATCTTATAGAGAACAACGATGAGTTCTCAGAGGTATGTAACCCATGTGCTCGTAACATTCCACCTCTAATTCGGTTCAGGTGCCTCCAGAAATTATGGAATTGCTTAGCGATGAAGTATCAGATATGAGCGCGAAAGAAATCATGCGGCAATGGGAACAACGGGGCAAAACCCCTCTTTCAGCCCCTCCAACTGGGCCCAGGGAACAAGCTGGTACTGCTTCTAGAAAGGACCAGCGTAATGCACCTCAAATCACGACAGCCGACAACAACCCCTCGGCACAAGCAGGCGAGACACATGCTCGTCAGGCAGGTGGATTTCCTTCGGCGTCCGTCAATAATCAACAGAGTCCCGCACCAGGACCAGAGCGGGGCACACCCAACACTGCATATGGCCCGAACCCACAAGCCTCAGCAGAGAGCCATCGGACTGCGTCACCTCATCGACACAGCTACCGCTCACCGGGCTACCAAAAACACACACAGATTGGCACTGCAGGTGCCGGATGAGACATGATTAATCTCTTTTTTTTGGGTCCATACTGGAGTATATTGGGCGTCTGTTCTTTCTTTCTCTCTCTCTCATCCGTTTTTACGGGCATGAGCGAAAAAGCGTCGATAACCTATTCTATACCCATGGGCCAGAACTCTACGTCATGAACATGTAGGCTGGTTCAGTTTCATCATCTTCACGCATCGGGCTTAGCATTAGTTTGACGAGACACTTTGTTCGACACGGCATCTTTCCGCCCTTTTCTTGTGCGCACTGGCCCTTGATGCGAACCATATTGAAAGGGAATTTTGTGCAAGCATGGATAATGGCGTTTTCTGGGTAATTGATCACATGTGCCATCTACGATTTTTGGCATTGTTTTTCTTCAAAGCGATGTGATGCGGTGAAGGAGCATGGAGAGAGCCAAGGAGCATGGAGAGAGCCAAGGACCAACCGGCCAACTAAAGGTTATAGCTGGGAGAAGGGAGACGCCAAGTCAGCAAGACTTTCATTGTAAAGCTGCGAGAGAAATGTGCGAGAACCAGTGACAGATAGTAGGGCGGTGTTAATGTGTAGAAAACTGTACCAGATGTGATCATTGGGCGTCACTATAATCATTCCTAAGATTTGCAATCATTGTACCGTGTGCTCTAAGTTACTACTGGAATCTTTAGCAGACTCATTCACTTTCTCACAGCAACGACGAACAATCTCGGATACACCAGAAACACATTTCCATCCGCCAGCCTAGGGTATCCTTCCTCCACCCTCTTCTTGTACTCTTCCAGGAAGGCTTCCTTCGCTGCTTCATCATCAATTCTGTTCAGGAATGGCTGCAAGCCTGTAGCTTTGACCCATTCCACAATTGCTTCCGCATCTTTAAGTACATGGTGATACATGGTCCGCCACACATTAACGCTATTAGCATGCAGGATCAGCGCGTTATAGAACTCAGACGGCCCTTCAATCGGATCCAAATCTGGCCGCTTTACATCTTCCAAATTCCCAATCTTCGTATCCCGGAAGAAGTGTGTCCAGGGCTTATCAGGAAGCGAAGCGGTAACGCGCATGATCGTATGGGAAGGCTCATGGTAGTTATCAGGGACTTGTATCGCTAACACGCCTCCCTTACTCAAGCCCCGGAAAAGCGACTCCAGGGTGGGTATTCTGTCGCTGCTCCTCAGCCACTGAAATAAGGCGTTGCTGAAAAGCAGGTCGGCTTTGCCATCCACCTCGAATTTTGATACATCGCCTGCCACAAATTCGACTTCCGGAAGCGAGGCACTGGCTTTCTTCAGCATATCCGGCGAACTGTCCATGCCGGTAATGCGGGCGGTGGGGAAATTGTCGAGGAGGACTCTTGTGGAGTTCGCAGGGCCACAGCCTAGGTCGTAGATGCGTGGGCTAGAGGTCGGGGATAGGTGCTGGGCGAGTTGCGACACTAAATCGTGGACAGGGCGGGTGCGCTCGTTGTTGAACTTGAGGTATTGGGTTGCGGACCAGTCTTTTCCTTGAGGGGTGGCCATAACGGATGTGGTAGAAAGGGCGCGGCAATGATGAGATTTTATTTGGAAAGGAGGATTTTGAGCGTTACAAGACTTGTGTTGCAGAAAAGGTCGGGGTGTTGGAGTTGCGAGGTGTCGGAAAAGTATCCGCGGATGCGACCTAGTGGAAAGGTTCTGGTAGAGACCAGGCGAAAATTTCTTCATTATCAGTTGCTTTGCGTAGCCGGATCTACAGTGGTCTACCTGGTATATGCATGCACAGATATTGTAGTGCGCCCACACGAGAAAGAATGAAAGCTTCCTTGGGTGTGGAGGAGATGTATTGGATGACTAAGATTGTCAGCTACCGATAAAGCTTACTTAAATGGGTTAGGTACCGTAACGTTACCCGGGAAGTTTTAGTCTGAAAGTAGCGGCATCTTGAGTGTTTTACCGATACCAAAACTACCTGAGGCTCCCCTTTGGAATCATATGAATGGTACTAGACGGGTAATTCGCATTGACATCTAGATGTAAGGCTAATATTATCTCCTCGGCCTAGGTACCTACGCCATGCTGCTCCACAAGCGTTGTAGAAAGCGCATCACTTTGTTTGTCACTCAATCGAATCCTTGCTCCAAGATGTTCGTCATTCCAAGGCAGCAAGGCATATACTGAATTCTACACGTGACTTACGTGCCCTTTGGCTTTGTTTTTTGGGTTCTGCTAATATCAGCGGCTGCTTAAAAATGTGAATGACATATTCCGTAAGCGATCCCAAGCTAGTGGTTTGATGTAAGATACTCAATGGCTCCCTACTTATGCCTTGCCATCTGGTTGTTGAAAGGGACTTTGTCATGGGATCGCTCAAGACAACGGAACGCTGCAGGCTTACGACAGATGCATCGGCTGCAAACACAACGAATACTCAAAGCAAACAACCACGAAATGATGGCGCCATTGACTCGTGTGTCAAGCTCTGATAATACATGCCAATCAAGAACAGTAGCTCCGGTTTCTACGAAGGTCGGAAGTCGTGAGAAGGACCGCGACTAGGGCGGCCCTTGCTGCTTGCGCTTCGCTACGCATCCGTACGACAGGCAACGAACATGCTTCCTTTTCTTCCACATGCGTTGAGAAATGCGGCAGTTACTTCACATTTTCATTAAACAACAGAGTTGAGCAACCCCTATATCAAGATGAAGCGCGGAGATTCATGCTCAGCCTCGACCCCAGCATCGTCTGCCTATGACCTACGGAGTCCCATGACTCTAAATATAGGTGTTCCATGGTTCTAATGAACTAAAATTCAGACAAAATCCGTAAGCATTATATAAGAGGGATCATCCTGCTATTACCGTTTAACGGCTCCTAGCATTTGCTATCCTTATTTCAACGGTAGTAACGTTAGTATTCGGAGTAAATCTAAGTAAGAAATAAGGTATTATGTATATCTAATATAGACCAGCTTTAGCGGACCTAGAGCCTACTCTGGTTATTCGCTGAACCTATTTTGACCTTGGAAAGATGGAAACTATTATTTTTGCATCTAGTACACTGCTAACAAGCGTTAGATCGAACTCTATCATGCTTTCCGAGCTACTTAGGGAATATGTTCTGATGGATTTACCAAGCTCGATAGGTGTCAGCACATTGAGAAGTTCAGAATTGTCACTAATCTTTACCCAGTTTCCATCATCATAAAGCCAGAAACAAGTGTGGGGAAATGTGTGCACATGCCCATGGAATAGCTTGCTGGAAGCGCGGCAAAGACCACCGCCATTGACATGTCAGAGTGGGCTCAGAAGTATGCCTTTGGCAGGTTGTTCTTCAGTTGCCCACCGCGTTACTACTTGTGACAGCAAAACTAATAAGCGACAGCCTTGCCTCATAGTCGAATACAACTGCGGCAGCAACCACCAATATTCTTAACAACCTCATCTATACCCAATCGGTATACCAAAAGCTCACTGCTGGGCTTGACACAGCTTTGCAAATCGAGTGACTGTCCGTGATTATCTGGTACCATGAGGCTGTTGGACCTCTCTATCCTACAGCTTGCTGCGAAGAAGATATAAGACTCCATCCTAGTATCGGTTTGGTCCTGCCTCGTCATGAGCCACAATTGGGTTGTGTGGTCACTCAGAGATAGTTCTCCCCCTGAAAGTACGCGTTTTGATGTGAAGTATGTAGTATTACAACGCGATAAGACATGATGGGTCATGATATAGAAGGCCGTATGCCAGAACGACGACTCGGCTCACTGTCAGCAAGGATGGAGCGCTATATATTTTGAACGGGAATTCCTTTTGCTTCATATTAGCTCAAATACGGTCAATCCACATTGTAGTTTGGTGGCGACCCGAAAACACGCATTGCAAAGCAGGTACAACAATTCCTGAAGGTTTATCAATGGGTAGGCTAATGTGAAGAAAAGTATTATTGTTGAAAACGTATTGCGTCATTGCACAGGTACTTCTTCATTTGATTACTTGAAGCTATCACAACCAGAGAAAAAGTGGAAATCATGTAATGACTAGTCCAAAAAGCCAAGAGAAATGCATACTGGAGTTGGATGCAGATCAAAGAGTTACCTGAGACATCGTGAAGGAGTGTGTGGAAATAAAAGGTTCTGAGCCTGGTTAGCTGGCTAAGGAATCACCTTGATATAAGATTCTGTATTGAAGCTTGGCACTTCGAATTAGCTATGACACGCTAAAGCTTGAGTGAAACTATGCTGCCTAGGTGGGGCTGTAAAGCACACGTAAAGGAATTCACTAGCTGATTCCACTTGATATGTCATCCTACAGGTGCAACAAGAGCTCTTCGCTCATATTTTACCAAACTCGTTATATACTTTTCTTAATTCTCCTCAACTAAGATCTTGTTGGTACAACCAAAGCTCTAATATACCCCTCACCAAGCAATGGCCAAGAAGACCTCTTTCCTCGACATTCCACCGGAGCTCCGTGTCAAGATCTATCACTACGTGTTCTCGGCCCCCACACATCCTTCGTTTTACTCTAACCTGCGTCAAACATGTCTTGCCGTCCGCCTAGAATTCGACCATGAAGCGCGAAAGATCATACAAAAAGCTTATCAGCACCATGAAGGCTTCCTCGCAAAGTTTGGTATTCGCATCTCGTCTCCTATGTCAACTATCTTACAAACTTCGACAATCGAAATCCAGCTTCCGCCTCAAACATTTCAGGATCCAAACTTCCAAATCCCGTTCTGGCTGGTCCCGTGGCAATGGCACTGGATCGAGAACGGAGTCATAAGTATCAACACCGAAGGAATGAGTCCCAACATGCTACAGACAGTACAGACGCAGCTGGTAGATCTCGTGACTCAGCTGCTCCTTGACGTATGTCCTATGACAGCTTGGGAACTAGGATCCTTACCGAAGACGGAGGTTACCACGGTTCAAAGAGTTCTCGTTCGATATGATAACATCCCACGAGACTTTCGAGCAGCGGCACCTCGGACATGGCGTGCACTCATAGGCCAAAGCTTACGGAATATTGAGCTGTTCAGTTGTATTTGGAAAACCCAGACCCTGTGGGATCAAACTGGAACAGTTCCAATAGGAGAGATCTTCAGGCGTCGCAGTAGGCTTAGTTACGTACTAGGGGCGATAGGCCTTAGCGTCTGGCAGTCTTTTTCTTTATTCTATCAGCTTCTCAAAATTACGCTAATTCTGACACCCGTAATGCTTATCATGTTCTGGATTAACCTAGTATGAATGCGTTGTAGATTACGTCTAAGAACGGTTAAACTGTCACAGCTTGGCAAAAAGAGAGGGTCTTGAATCTATCAGGTAGCAAGGCCCAAAGGGCAGAGAGTTTGAGTAGAAGTAAGCCTTATAGCGACAATAATCTGTACGCTTATAAATACATAAAATCGGTAGTTTCGGGGTGTTGCTGTTAAAAGGGCAGGTTGAAGATAAATCTAGCGAATTTGCATAGATATAAAAGAAGACTACTTAGGAGATAGCTTAGTCCCGATTTATCTAGGCAATGTTACTTGACGTTCTGCTCTCATCGTGCATGTAGTATACTATAGTTCAAATTTTTGACAATTCTTTCGTTAGGTTTCTTACTACTGTAATATTCTTTTATATCTTCTCGATAGAATTGCTCTTTTTGATATCTAATGAATAGAAATCATCTACGGAGCCTAGATCCAAACTATGTATATATATATTTTATTCGACTAATATCATCGAGTGTAGAAGTTATCTTGCGCAGGTTCCCAATATGTTATAAAACTTGTTCTACTTAGGCCAATAACGCAACGATTAAACACGAAAGTTGTAAAGTAGAATATTATGCGAAGGAGAAGCAAATTTATATTATAGACTACACTAGATTCTCTGTAGTTGACTTATTCTCATCATTCTTCAGCCCATATAGAATGCATATGCGGCAGAGTCTTGCAGTGTATCCTCATGGCCACCTTCCCGTACCACTCCAACCTGCGTTCCCACCGAACCTCCAAGGTTCACAGTACAGGTTGTATCTCGTCGTCTATAATTCCCAGCCGTCTTTTTCTTGTCATCTGTCAAGTTTGTGGTAAACTCCGCGTTCGTCTTCCAAGAAACATGAGCAGCATCATGTCCGTCTTCGATGTACGGCGCTTCTGTAGTGTCATAATAACGCCCCTTAACCTTCTTCTCAAAAAGAACACGCTTGGACTCTGAGTTGGGTATGGATTTGCGACTCCGACAAGACTTCACGCTGGCCTGCCGTATAATTACTCGCGCTGTCGTTCGGGTCCATATATTTTCGTCGTCCAAAGCGGGCTTCAGTTCTTCTTCTAGTCGCTTAAGGAGCTCGAGGATGATCATATATGTCTCTGTGATGAGGGGCCAATATTGCTCCGCGGATAGTTTCCATCCCATTCGCATTGGTTCAGATTCTTTGTTGCACACCATAACCTTGCGCTCCATAGTAACCTTTGTGTCGCCGATCTCCTTGAGCCATGGTTCTGTAGACCCAGAGACTTGGTGGTTTAGCTCCCCGAGTTGTTTAGTTATTTGACTGTGGCGCTGCTGGATGTGACTTAAGGCGCGTCGGGACTCGTCGCGTTTGGTACTAGGGAAAGCATCTATCTCGATTCTTTGCTGGTGTAGGTCTTTTTCGATGGCTTTGCACATCCCCATCAGCTCCCGGGCTTTTTCTTGCGTGAGGTACATGCCGGCCATGAATGTCTTTGGCAACTTTTTGGTAAACAAGAACATAACGGATGTAACAGGTGATTGGTCAAGATCCAGCTATGCGGGGGGTTCAAGTATGCGGAGTGGTTGATTTGTTCGGGGTACAAGGATAATCGGAGTAGAGCAGGTGGCAATGAATGAGGACTAGTGGATCATTAATGTAGTGTAGTGAATATAAGTAAAAAAAAAGGTCTGTTGTCAAAGCGATGTGCACACAGGAGCTGGGCTTTCACTATGCAATTATGTTTTTGAGATTGGGAAGTGAGACAGCGCTAGCGCTACTGTGCGAGTTATGGTACCAGCAAATTCTGGCAGTTCCAGATTGGGCATGGACCCGGTATATCGCACGAGCTGAAGATAAAAACTCGCAATTCATTACGGTAAGTAGTGTTAAATGACGGTGTCATGAATGGCCGAGTGTGAATGATATTTTCAAACATATTCCAGTTCGCTCATTGCGTCAGTAGTAAGCGCTCGTACACGACAATGAATCCTGTAACTGTGCTCATCACATCGAGGGCATTGATATGTTAATTATGCTCTTGATTTTGTAGAGCCTTCGCGACTTAGCTTGACTCGACGAAAACGATGTGCGGGCAAGGCAATCGCGGGGAGCCATGGTTGCTGGTTACAAACACTTTCATATTTTCGCTTTATCCGCCTGGTCCGTATGTACTAGAACATACCGATACCGCGCATGGCCATCCTCCATATCAACCACTGCCTTATTAGCGTCTTTCATATTTCTTTTCTGGATCCATGGCTTGACTCCCTTTTCTGCTGCGAATTTAAGCATCGTTTCGATTTCCTTGGGACTGCCAATTTGACTGCCTCCAATCTTGCAGCCTTTCCCAATGAGAGAGAAGGCTGCGATCTGAGGGAGCTTGTCCTCGGGTGCACCGACTTGCATGAAGACACCACCTGTGCGCAGAAGTCGCAGGTAGGACTCGATAGGCATGTCTGGGGAAGAGACAGTGCTGATGATGAGGTCAAGAGTCCGGGAATGTTTGCGCGCCCACTTCTCGTCTTCGGATGTGGCAATGTAGTCTGTTGCCCCCATGGCCTTTGCGTCGTCCGCCTTGTTCCTCCGGCGGCTGATGGCGACGACCTTGTCACAGCCCAATGCCTTTGCAAACAAGACACCGAAATGGCCAAGACCTCCCAAGCCCACGATTCCGACGTTTTTCCCCGGCCCTGCTCCATTATTCTTGAGAGGTGAATACACGGTGATGCCCCCGCACATCATAGGGGCAGCGTCTTCGCTCCTCAGACCTGCTGGGATCTTGATGGCAAAGTGAGCTGGCACGCGAACATAGTCTGCATAGCCACCCATACTCCAGCTGCCATCTGGGTATTTCGAACCGTATGTGCCCACCATTTTCGGACAATGCTGTTCCAGACCTGCGCTGCATTCCCCACAATCCTCGTTGAGACAGCTGAAGGCTTGTGCACCTACACCAACTCTCTCGCCAAGTGCAAGATGTTTTACTTTGTCTCCAATCCGTACAATGGTTCCGACAATCTCATGTCCGACGCAGATAGGATAATGAGTTGCGCCCCATCCCGACCGTAGCGTGTGGATGTCGCTGCCGCATATGCCACAGTGGGAGACGTTGATGTCAACGTCGTTGTCATTGAATGGCTTGGGTTGGAAAGAGGACCATGTCATGTTCCCTTGGGCCGCTGTCTTGTCGTGACCCAACCATCCATGGAATTCGTTTGGAGAAGGCATTGTGGGTCGTGTCGCTGAGCTGTGACGGTATTTTCGTGTGGGTTTGAGTCGCGACAATTGCTCCGCAAGAGGAGCAGGAACACGAGTGGAAGACGACGGCGCGAAGTAATGGTGGGCTTTGCGCAGGCCGCATCCTTAGTATCCACGACCGAGGGTCATCGCTGTCAGGGCCGTTGATAGAGTTATCCGAGGCATCTCGCTGAGGGGTCCATCGGACATAACGCTAATCTCCACTCTAGCGGTATCTAACTGTACATGCATGTAATATACAACGACAAGAAGGCAATGTGAAGCTTTTTGTCTGCAACGTAGTAATTCACCAAGATCACAGGTGCTGGCCACGGGGAACTTGATAGCCGGGCATGGTTTACATGTCTATACTTGGAGCTACACAGGCGAGATGGCAGCTAAAGTGAAGTATCACGTATCCACCTTCTTCATACCATTCTTGAAAAGAGGGCTCTCTCTGACGCGCTCCCAATCATGAAGCCTCATTGTGTTCGCAGTACCCTCCCGGACCTCTGTCCCTCCACGCTGGATCATCTCTTCCTCAAAGGCATTGACCGCAGTTCGCCTATCTTCTCCCGCCCAAATCTTAGTGATTGCTTCACAGAGCTGTTGCGCATCCGTAACCGAATGGTTGAGTCCTTGGCCACGCTGAAATGTCATGGGGTGAACGGCGTCCCCGACCATGGTCACAAGTCCGTTATGATTATCCCAGCGATGAGCCGGCAGGCCAGGATCCCAGTCCGTCAGTCCAAGATACCATACTGGTGTATCTTCTGGTGTCCATTCAAGCGCACTCTTCCAGGGGTCGCAGAAGGTCTTGGCGAGTTCCTTTTGCTGTGTGAGTCGCTGAGAGCGCGACCAGTCCTTGGTCGCTTCCTGCTCCTCCAGGCTACTCGGCCATGAGATGTAGAAGAAGAAAGTCCACGACGAAGGATCCTCGGCGTTGGAAGCATCGTGCATTCCAAAGAAGCCGAAGTTGTTATTCGGATGTACACAGCCCAGATAGAGCGGATGGAACGATCTCAGATACAATGCCTGCTCGACTGTAAATCTGCTCTGGACAAAGGTGGCGGCGTAGGGTAAGTGGTTGATAGAGCTCAGTTGGCGGCCCAGCAGCATCTGGCGCGTAGAGGAGCGGGCACCGTCGGCGCCCACCAACATGCTTCCAGTAACGGCGGACCCGTCAGCGAAACGCGCGGTGACTGACAGGCCATCCTTTGCGTATGATATGCCCTGTAGGCGCTTGTCATACTGCATCTCGAGGCCCTGTGAGAGCAGGTCGCGCAGCTTGCTTCTGCGCAAGCGATAGAAGGAGGCAATTTCGATGGACATGGCAAGCTCGCCAGTATCCCCTCGCAGCCACTTCATCGTGTCCTGCTCTTTTGTGGGCACGTTGGGGTCGACCTGGATGCCCTGGATGCGGTTCCACCAGCCGGTAGGCATGAGAGCCTCGAGGGCAGCGGCGCCCCAGTGAAGGCCCATGTTCCAGTCGCGGCCGCCATGTTTTGCACTGTTCTTCTCAAATACGATGCATGCGATGCCGGCCTGGTGGTTGTCAGGCTCAAGGCTTCGTGGGCTGGGAGGGGCCTCACATGGCACACGACTCAGGCTCGTACAATACGTACCTTGCGCAGGCCCTGTGCGAGGGCGAGACCTGTCGTGCCTGCGAATCAGTGAGTGGGAGGACTGTGTAGTCATGGGCAGGCGCGGCGCAAAGCCTCATGGCGTACCGGAGCCAATGATGAGCACGGGCAGATGCAGCGCGGCTGCTGTGCCACGGGCAGTAGATTTTTCCATGGGAGCGTGCAATCACTGCAATGGCGATGGTCGAGGTTGCACAGCAAATGGAGATGATGCAGACGAAAAGCCGCCGCCAACACAGCCGCCGCCGCCGCCGCCGCCGTCGCCGCCTGCTGTCTTCACCCTCTGCCCCTCTTGCTCTCCTGCCATGGCTGTGGCTGCTTGTGCTTTGCAGAGCTGGCCGTGTTCCACTCTGGCGCGTTGCTTGGCCCTCAAGCCCTCGCCGCCATGGACGGGCCGAAGCAGGCCGCCTGCCATTGTCGTGCTTACTACCATGACTGTGCGACTACGGCTGCACGTGCAGGACGTACTGTGTGTACTATTAGGTGTAGTGAAGAGTACATAATTAGCAGAGTTAGTACACCTAGTAGGGCAGCCACCCACGAACGCGGTGCCTCGCATGAGGAAAGCCTGTACCGTACTTGCGAGTACTCCGTAGCTATGTACAACGTCGGGACGCATCCCCCGGGCCGGGGTGGTGCGCCATCGCTCGCTGCTGGGCCGTGTGCGTGTGTGTGTCTTTGTCAGCAGCAGCAATGGCACCACTGGCACCACTGGCACCAATGGCAGCGAGCGGAGTACATGTCGTCGCTCCAACCAGGCCAAGGCTGCGGGCGCCACAGCGGGCCTCCTCCACTTTCCGCCACACACACCCCCCTACCCCCCTACCCCCCTCGCCCATTGACACGGCCTGCGGCCGTCTGGCCGCCAAACACAAACCAAAAGTCTGCGCTGCCCCAGCCCGTTTCCAGCCCGTGGCCAGCCCGTCTAGTCCGTGGCCAGCCCGTGGGCACCGACACTCCAGCATGTGAAGCCCTGGTGTGCCGACCGGGGGCCACTTCTCCTCCACAATCTGCCGTGCTCTCAAATCCCATAGTCATGGACTCGTCGGCCCAGTCCCAGTCCCAGTCACAGTCCCAGTCCCAGTATAAGTCGTCCGAGGCTATCGGTATGCACCTCCAACAGGACAGTGCCGTCCACTTGCACCACGCCTCGCAATCCTCACCACAACCACTACCCTCCACTCCCCAACATGCGCCCTCTCATCCCGACCCTTCGTCGCTGGAAAGCGAGCACGACCAAGGCTTTGAGTCCGACTCGGGCTTTGACAGCGGGAGCCTGCTCGGCGATGAGACCGACTCGCTCGCCTCGTCAATCCTCAACCACCGCATGGAAAATGGGCGGCAGTATCATGCTTACCGAGACGGGTCCTACTGGGGACCCAACGATGAGCTCGCCAAGGAGATATTGGACTTTGCTCACCACATGTACCTGTTGACCTTGGACCAAAAGCTGCATCTTGCCCCGCTGCAGAATCCACAAAAAATACTAGATTGCGGTACCGGCACCGGCATCTGGGCCATTGTACGAATGCTACTAGACCCCTGGCAGCAGACACTAATAACACCAGGATATGGCTGACCAGTACCCGTCTGCGACCGTTACCGGTACCGATCTCTCCCCAATACAGCCAGAGTGGGTGCCACCCAACTGCCATTTCGAGATTGACGACGTGTCCCAGGACTGGACATTCCCGCCTGATCACTTTGACTTTATACACATTCGCGAGCTTTTTGGTTGTATACCAGATTGGGACTTCTTCTTCGCACAAGCATATCAGCACACTAAGCCTGGTGGCTGGATTGAGATCGTCGAACACTCTGTATGTCCTATATCGGATGATGAAAGTATGGGACCCGACCACTTTTATCACACATGGGGCAAGGTTGTCGTTGAGATGGGCGACAGGTTCGGCAAGACTTTCACCATCTGGGAAGAGAGTGCCGAGCGTCTGCGGAGAGCCGGCTTCGTCGACGTTACCGTGGTTGATTACAAGTGGCCCATGAACGGTTGGCCGACTGACAAACAGTTGAAGAATATTGGAAGATGGAATCAGTTGAGGTTGATGGATGGTGTAGAAGGCTTCATGCTGCGCTTACTGACCCAAGTCGGCGGAGTAAGTACCTTGCATGTTCGTTGTCAATACCTTACTCATCAATTGCAGTGGTCCATTGCACGAGCGCAGTTACACTTGGCGCAGATGCGCAAAGAGCTTAAAAGCTACAGGGCTCACGCCTATCTTCCAGGGACTGTCGTCTACGCTCGGAAGCCTTTCGCAACACGGTGACATGATCAACAGTGCGAACGATCTGATTCTTACGGTCGTGGTCAGACTAGTTTCTACATTACACTGCATGTCCGTAGCACCTGATCGTCCGACCCCCCGGTAAGCCCAGAGTACTGGCGCGCTTCGACGATGCGATACGGGGCCTACGGGACCTAGCAGCTCCTTGAACAGGTTATACTCACCTCATGTAATCCCTTGACTAGAGAATTTAGCTCAAAGCCTACACACACATTGGTATCATGATGGCCGGGGGTGGTTTGTTGGTGCATGTTGAAGGGCTATATTAGGGGGACTAAGAACACAAGTTCAACAATGACAGTTGCTTTTGCCTTGGAAAACTCCATTACTTATGTAACAGATTTCGCTCAGAGTGGATGCTTGGACTCCTGCCATAAGCAGATCAATACTACTTCCTGGAGGATCTAAGTGAGGTGGATGACATAACTATAGGCATGCGGGGCATTAGTAAGCTGCCTCAACTGCACGTAACATGCAACTCCTCATTTACGAGTGCGAGCACATCAATGTTAGGCTATTCAATATCGGAAAGTATGTCAATGCACAGAGTGCATATCTCAAGACGTGTTTCTTTGTATTCTCATCCTAGTGAGACCATGAGGCCCATACTAAGAATTGGAATGAGCTTGTATGTATCTCCATGTCCCGAAGCGTCCTTGTGAAGATAGTCCCTCTCAATCACAGCCGTTCCACCTTCCAGTGATAGGTCGGGAGCTTCCCTCGATCTCATGCGTCGCCACAGGCAACACTCCCGTACGAAACCGATACCTTGCCGATGTCTATCTAGGCCTGGTGAACCTTGCGAACAGAGGGACGAGGGCATTTCAATGACGGGCAATGTTTGCACATCGATTTCGGACTAGCGAGTTGACATTTGCATTTGACTGGGCATTCCGGACCAGTACCGCACTTCTTGAGGCAAATGTTGTAAAGAACCCCGCATGTAGGGCAAGGGTTGAACGGAGGAGGAGGCAAGTCTACATCGAGCTTCCCGACGGATTCTGGGTGTGGAGTTAGTGGATTCAGGGCCGAACAATAGGTACAGTGTGATTGCTTACCTGAAGTGTCGGCAGCGGCCTCGTCTCTGCCATAAACGCCACGCTTCTTGAAATTGTATTTCTCGCAGCCCTGAGGAGCCTCGACGCAGCCTGTCTTTTGTTTAGCATCTGGTAGCGTCATAAAAACCTCATTCAGTAACGTACCTTGAGTCCGACAGAGTGACTGGGGATTGCCATGCGTCTTGCACGCGCAGTAAGGCTTGCATTGCGGACCAATGCCACAAGCTTTAACGCACTTGTGCATACCCCAGTCACAGGCATAGATACCGCAGCCACCACCAGGGGCGCCACCGAGGCCAGTGACAATGTTGTGTGTAGCGTCAGGCTCGTCATCGTTGTCAGTGACGGCTGCAAAGGTCTCTGCGGAGGGCGTGCTCACGGTGTTGTCGCGCGCAAGTGAGAGTAATGTCGTGGTGGGAGTACTGGCCATTGCACCTGCAGACAAGAGACAGGTTGCCGCCATGAAGAGAGTGGTGAGCTTCATGATCAAGCCACTTTCGAATGCAAGGTACTTGTGTTGTATTAGATGTGTATAGAGGCGGGTAGAGGTAAAGTAGGAGTAGAGAAGAGGTAGAGAAGAAATGAGTCGACGTAGAAGTAGAAGTAGAAGGGTAAAGGTAGGGTAGAGAGATTATGTAAGAAGACTAGCAGTGCCAAGGCCTACTGTTGGATAGAGCTGCCCGTACTAGCCGACTAGCTAGCTGCCATGCTACAAGGGGGACTTACGTACGGGCTGCCCCTCCTTCCTCCCTCTAACTCCCGCTACCCCGCCACCTAACAATAGTATGGAACGTACGGCAATTCGCAGAGGCAGTGATAGGGGAGAGAAAGAGAAAGGGAGAAGGAGAAGAAGAAGACGAAGAAGAAGAAGAGAAGAAAGAGAAGATATTAGCCCGTACGTAAGTCCTCTCTTATATAAAAGGAGCTTATATACGGGTTATCTTCTTTTCTTCGCTCTTCTCTTATTACTAATACCTAAAGATAGTAATATATATATAGTAATCTATAGATAAGTAGAAGACCTAAAGTAATTAAGAAAATTATTAGAGTAACGTGTTCTACTATCGGGTCGGCTACACTATCGGATCGGCTACTAAATGCAGCTACCTACCTTTTAACTAAGATAACTTAACACTATAACTAGCTACTATAATAATAAGTAGGTATAATTATTTAGCTAATTCTACTACGTCTTTTATGCACGTTCGTTTATTATACTCTACCTTACCGTAGCTTCTATAGTAGGTAATACCTTAGCTAGTACTACTTACTACTACTCTCTTTATACGCCTATTCTTCTTAAGTTATACTACTAACGCTCGCGTAGTAATTATTTTCTCTATCTTTACCTATAATAGGGTCTCTTCCTTCTAGATCTACTTACGCTTACGCTTTTTATACTCTAAGGTAGCGTTATTAGTAGCTTTAAGGTTAGTAATTTAGTTCGCTAAAAGTACCTAAGAATATACTATTATTTTAGTACCTTTCTTAAACTACTATACTATCTTAATAATTAAAGCTAGTAAGAAGCTTTTATAGGCTTAAATCTAGCTTAGTATAAGAGTTAACTAAGCCTCTATCTTACGAGCGTTACTTAGTATTTTAGGTTACTAGATAGTAGGACTAGCTACTAGTAGTAATAGTATATAGAGCTTTAAATCTAGCTTAGATAGTACTACTTTAAGATTATCTAGGACTAGACCTAATACTCTAAAGCTAGATTTAATATTATTAGACGAGAAAATACGCTTATATACCTTACTATAGGTATCTAAGAATGCCGTCTTATTAATATAGTTAATATAGAAGTTTACTAAGACCTAGATTTCTATCTTATACGCCTACTTTAACGCTAAAAAGTAACCTATATCTAGTAGCTAGAGAATATATAATAAGTAGGGAGGTATATAGAGAGCTATTATCTTATACTCTATATAAAGATTCTAAAAGCGTAGTAATTAGTAGCTCTTATAGCTATTAATAATAAGTAACTAGTAACTTCTAGTCGTGCGCGCTTTAGTATATTAGATAAAATACTTTAGCTAGTTAAAGCTAACCTTATTTATTATCTAACTATTATTACTAACTATAATCCTCTAATTCTTATACTTTAAGTAATACTAGGCTTAATTATAGTACTTTACTTTAAGAATAAAGAAAGGTAGAATCGCCTAATCTATTACGTTAATACTAGCAATTAATATTACCTACTTATAATTACTAGGTTAGACGCTAAGTAGTTTTATACGCTATTTAGATGCTATTACTACTTTAATAGACTCTCTTATACCTATTTAGAAGCTAGTCTCGTTAAAGTTGTAGGTATCTTAGTCTAGAATACTATACTTAGCTTTAACGTTACGTATAAGGCTAAACTAAGAGCTAATAACTACTAGATCGCTATATAATATCTGCTAGTAATTACGGACTAAAGTTACTTAAGATTTTAGATTAGAGTAGCGTTAAATTAATTAGTATACCTAGTTAACACTAATAACCTCTCTATAACGTATAGTAAGTAGCTTATTAGCTATATTACGTATACTATTAAAGATAAGAGTAAATTCTTACGCGTTAAGAATTCTTATATATACTATAAGCGTCTTCTCTTTAGACTTTAAAAGCTTTAATTAGTTAGAGAGAATATTATATTATAAAGTTATTCTAGTGCGTTAGTTACTAAGAGTACTTTAGAGAACGTTGTAGATCGCTATAGTATAGCGCGAGCTTATCGTCGCGTTAGATTTAATAGCTTAGATAGTAAGAATAATTCTATCTTTATAAGAAAGCAACTTAAGATTAGATTATTATAGCATTACGATAGATAGTAGGTAGTAGAGGATTCTTAGCAAAGGTAGCCAATCCAATAGTATAGCCGACCCGATAGTATAACACGTTAATAAAAAAATATCTATTATTTCTATAATATAAGTAATATATAGTAAAGTAGATTTAAATATAAAGATATAAATACTTAGAAGTAAGAAAATAAAAAGAGACTAAGTATACTAATAGAGCTAAAGCTTATTTATCATTTTTATATCTATATAATAGACTAATTAAGAGATAGTATACTATAAAAAGTTAAGATAAATTATCTATTATATAGTCTATAGCTAGAGATAAGATTTTATTTTATATAGACTTTTTAAGTAAGTTTAGTAAAGTCTATTCTATCTTACTTTAGTCTAGTAAGAATTCTAGTCTTTCTCTAAGTATTAGAAACTAGTTAATTATAGACTAAGATAGTCTATAATAGATAGAGCTAGCCTAGAATAGATAGATTCTAACTATATAGTTCTTAAATCGTCTACTTATTCTAAGTAGTAATTTATTTATCTTATATTAGATATATATTAGTATCTTTTAAATTATCTTATGTATATCTAGTATTAGTTAGCTTAATATTTAAATTACTTTACTAGAATATTTTTATATAGATAATTAAGTAAATATAAGTACTTTATTAAATAATATTTACTACTCTTTTTATATTAGAGAGAGTAATATACTATTTAGACTCTCTACTAAGTAGTATACTTAAAAGAGTAGTATTCTATTTTCTCTAAAGCTTTATACTTTTATAGGTAATATTCTATCTTCTTTAGAGCTTTATACTTTTATAAATAAAAAGAATAACTCTATCTAGCCGATAGTAGTATAAAATAGACTAATACTTACTATTAGAGCTAACTTTACGCCTCTAAAGATAAAGCTAACTATATAGCTATAATTTATACGTATATAATATAGCCTAAAAAAGAATAAAGCTAGATTAGCTTCTCTTCTAGAAATTAAATATAAAACTAATAATAGTAATACTATAGTACTTAATAAGAACTTAACTATCTCTTTTAAGACTAAAGTGACTACTAGAGTATAAAGCTAAAGTACTTTAAAACCACAGAATTCTATAATCTTTAACAACTATAATTATATATAGTATAACTATTATAAGTAAAATTATAAAGTAATATTTATTAGAGCTCTCTAATTCTTTTTAATAAAAGACTATAAGATTTACTTTACTATCTATTTTTCTAGTAAAGTAATAAGAGTAGCTTAAAAAGACTACTATAGTAACTAGCTATAAAAAACTCTCTATAAACTCTAGAATAATTTAACTTTAAGAAAGTAATACTAAACTACTTAAAGTCTAAGTTAATTGAATACCTTATAGTCTACTCTATACTAAAAGCTATTAGATAGACTTTAAACTAGAATTTAAATAATCTATATACTTAACTCTATATTTTATAGAGTAAAATAAAATCTTTTTACTTAGAAAAGTAAAAGAAAACAGATTTGTTAAAAGCTCTACTTTTTTAAATCTATACAAAACTTCTTATAAAGAAATAGTTTAACTTTCTTACTACTATAGCTTTTATAGTAGCTATGTAAATTTAGTAGAATAAAAAGAATACTAAGAATATAATTATTATAAAACTAACTCTACTCGATAAGAAAAAGATAAAATTAAATAATAAAGCTTAATTATTGAATAGCTGGACTTAAAAAGAAGTTAAATAAACTTTAGTAGACTAATTCTAACTAAAACTATTTGATCTAAACTATTCTAAGCTAAGTAGAACTAATAAAGTATTTTATAACTATAAAAAGCTTAGGTATTTAGTATAAAACTTGAAATAATCTAAGAAATTTAAAAATAACTTTACTAAGTTAGTATTAGAAAAAGTCTAGAGGTACTAAGTTTAGAGATAAACTTTCCTACCTATATTATTTAGTCTTACTAAAACTAGAACTTCGATTTAGTAAAGATTATATTATATATAAACTAAGCTAATTAGTAACTATTAAGATTACTATTAGCTAATTAAAGTTTATAAAAGTACTAGTTAATAAAAGCTTAGAACTTAATATTAGATTAACTATATTTACTAATAAATATAACTTAACTATTACGCGTCTTTTCTATCTACTTATAGAGAGTATAAATAGCTAAGCTATTAGATTTATAGTACTATAAAAGTATCTATATATATTATTAACTTTTAAGAGAAGAAATAGTTAAATTAAATTATTTTTATTATTAGGAATATCTATAGATATAAGATTTACTTAAGTATACTTAGACTAAGAATTATAACTCTAAGATTAATAACGCTTCCAAATACTTATACTTCTAGAGTAATAAAACTAAGAAGTAGACTTTATATAAGAAGATTATAGTAAAGAGTACTAAAAAGTTTAAATAGACTATATACTTACTATTATTAAATATATACGCGTATATACTTACTTAAATTACTTAAATTAGCTTAGAAGAGCTTATTATAGGCTAACTTCTACTATAATACTTTTAGTTTATATAGGTATACTTAGAGAATAACGCTAAAGTTCTAGCTAACTATAAGCTATAAAATTTAGCTATTAACTTAGTACTTAAAGAATTTATATCTTAAAAGCTACTATATAACTTCTTAATAGTAAAGCTAAGGTTACTATAGACGTATCTAAATAAGTACTTAGTATATAAATAGATTTAGTACTCTAAGTCTTTAGTAAGTACGCTAATACTTTTTACCCAAAAGATAAATAATAGTATAAGACTATATATAGACTGCTAGAGTCTAAATAAGATAACTATTAAGAAATTATACTTACTACCTCTAATTATAATTCTTTAGAAAGACTAGTATAGACTAGAGTCTTTACTAAGCTAAACGTCTAGAAAGCGTACTATAGCATATATATCTAATAAGAAGATAAATAGAAGATAGCCTTTAAAATAAAGTATAGCTATATTAAGTATATAGTTATACTTTTTAGACTAATAAATATACTTAAGTAGTTTTAGGTATATATTAACTAAGTTTTATTAGATTTAGTAGATATTATCTATATTTTATACTTAGATAATATTCTAATCTTCTTTAATATAGAAAAAGAATAAAAGCAATATATTAAAAAAGTTTAAGATAGACTATTATAAAACTATCTATATATTACACTTTTAAAGTATAAGTAGTATACTTAATATACAGAGTACTTAGATTATATTATAAGTCTAAAAGAAGTAAGTTTTAACTAATTATAGGTTAAGATAATCTAGAAATTACTAAAACTATATATAGTATATAAGATCTAAGTATTTATTAGTTTTATAAACTACTATAGAAAGTTTATAGCTAAATTCTCTAAGCGTATACTACTTTTAACTATTTTAACTTAGAAGAAACTAGAATTAGCTAGAAGTAACCATACCTAAAAAAAAGAGAAAAGCTAAGTAATAGACTTAGACGTAAAAAAGAAAGTAGTATCTTAAAACTTAAGAATATATTCTTAGAAATACTAATTCTTACTTATTTTAAGTAAGTAAGAAAGATAAAAGTAAAGGTAGAGACTTTAGATAGCGTAATTATAGATATTCTAAGCTAATATAGACTAGACGTAACTAGGAAGAACTAATAGAGACTAGTTAACTTCTTTTTATATAAACTAATTATAGTAAAGTATGACTATAATACTTATAATTGAAAACTACTAGTAATAGTTAAAAGTCTAAAGTACTAGCGCTAATACTTAGAAAGTATATACTTTAAGCTCTAAATAGACTACTAAAACCTAAAGTAGTTTATAGAGATTAAAATCTTAAACTACTAGGAAGTCTAATTCTATTTAGATCTAACTAAGTGTCACTTTACTATTACTTACTATCTAGAAATAATAAAACCTATTAATAGCTTCTTCTAATATCTAGACTATATAAGAGAAGTATAGAAACTAGCCTAAAAGAATAATAAAGCTTTTATATAACTAATGAAGAATTTACTTTAAAATAAAGAGAACTACGCGCTACTTATTATAGTAATAATAACTTAGTCTACTAATAAGATAGATAGGCTAGAAAAGCTAAACTTAGCCTACAATAAGTTCTAATAATATTAGAATATTATCTATATAGTATATTCTAACGCTATAGAAGCTTACTAGTACTATACTTCGTATAAGTAAGTTAGTAATAACTTAGCACTAAGATACACTAGTAAGTATAGTATCTACTAAAGCTTCTAAACCTAGATACTTGATTAGATATACTAAACTTATCTACTTTAACGTACTTTACGATTATAATAAGGTAATATTAGTATTAATCTAGATCTTACTACTTCTATAATAAGCTTATCTAGAGTTATACTAATAAATAAGTAGAATAATTTCAACCTCTAGAACCTAAAAGTATAGAGAAATAAGAAGAGATAGATAAGAATATAGATAATATATCTAATAAAAAGAATAATAAGATTATTATTAATAGACTACTCTAATCTACTATAAGCTAATATAACTTTACCTAACTTAGATTAACCTAATAGAAGATAAAAGCGCTTAGAGAGTACTATAATAATTTACTAGTAGAATACTTTAGTACTAGATATATAGTTAAGAAGCTAAAGTATTAATATAGATAAAATAGTAGATACAAGAATATAGAATAGTATTATAAAGACTACTTAATATACTAGTAAGCTACCTTAGTATAGTATAAGCTCTATAGACCTCTAGCTTAACTACTAATTCTAGATAGACTATAGGCTAAGATTATAATAGACTTTATTACTAAACTACTCTTTAGTAAACTCTTAGGCGTAGTCTATAACGAAATACTTATTATTATATACTAACTAACTAAAATAGTCTATTATATACTAGCTTAGATAAACTAAGATAGAACTAATATAGCCTAGGCCTAAATACGTAAAGTTATCTAACTATATAGTATTCTAGTCTAGATTATATTAGACTCAAGACTCTTAGTAAAAGTAGCTTATTAAAATATATTTCTATACTATTAAAACTTAAGATTAGTCTTATTCTTTACTTACTATTTATAAGCTAATCGATAGACTAAGTAATAGAACTAAACACTAGAGTAGTACTTATAATACTATTATATACTAAAATAAGATAACTAAGTACTATAGATATCTATTAGAGAGTTTATATATAATAATAGTATATACTCTACTATAAAGTATACTCTTTTTATAGTATACTATAGATAGAATCTCTATAGCGTAGACTAGCCTAGTATAGATCTAAGTAAGAGGAAGTTACCTATAGAAGCTAATCTTACCTTATATATAATTAATTTATAATAGAAATATAAGAGAAAGATTACTATAGCTAACGTCTAGTAAAAGAAGTACGCTAATATGTAAAAACTCTTTATTTCTTTTAAGGTTAGTAACTAAATACTTATATCTAACTAATATTTTAAGTTAACTAAACTCAAAAAGAAGCTAAACTAAAGATTTCTTAGATTTAAAACTATTATAGACTAGATTAGACTATCTACTTTTAAAGTAGAATTACTTAGATTATTTTCTATCTACTTAGTATTTTATACCTTTCTACTAGAGCTAGATCACTCTAAAAGTATAATCTTCTATATAAGTATACTAGAGAGAGATACTCTATAGAAATATAGTAATAATATATATAATATAGAAAGAGTTATAGACTAACTATAGGCTTCATAATAATAACAAGTAAGAGTACTAAGTAAAGTAGGTAAGTTATAGTAAAGAGAGAAACTAATAAGTTATAAGATTAAAGATCTTAGCTATAGCTCTATAAATATTCTAGAATAAGAAAAAAATATAATATAGAAAGTAACTAAAGCCTTAACTCCTGAAAAGACGTTAGGGTTAACTCTAGAAAAGAGAGAAATAGCATAACAAATTAAAAATAAATTTAAAAAAGATAAAGACTAGAAAATACTATAATAGTCTTACTTAAGCTATAATAGACTAGAAGACATAAAAATAGTCTATATTAAGCCTATACTTACCTAGATAGAATAGATAGAGTTATTAAGGTACTTTTCTAGACATACTAAGCTAGACTAAACTTATAAGAGAAGAACTTTGTTAGGTATTATATAGCTAGCGCCTAACCTTTAGAAAAACAAAAAAAAATTAAGAAATACCTAAAAATACTAAAAACGCTATAAAATAAGTAAATCTAACTTAATTTATCTAGACTTAGTATAAGTTATTATAGGCTACTTTAGACTATATTAGACTATCTTAAGCTAATATAAGCTATCTATACTAAAAATAAGCTACTATAACTTAAATAAATAAGTAGCTAGCCTTTTTTACTTATAAGATAGAAATTTTCTTTATCCTCTTCTTAATATTAAGCGTATACTTTCGTTTACTCAATATATTAGTAGTAGAGTAGATCTTTTAAATAGTAGTAATATTATATTAAATTTTATCTACTTAGTAATCTAATAGAATCTTATTATTAGATATATAGCGCTACTATAGATTAGTATAGTCTATAAGAGTCTATAATAGGCTGATATAATATAGAATAGACTAATATACTATTTTTTATAGTATTCTTAGCTCTCTAGCCTCTTTCTTAATCTTCTTTACAAATATAGTATTCTTAGCTATATTCTTAGCCTCTATAGCTAACTTAGAGTAAGATATATCTTAGAGGTAAATACTAAACTTAGCGTAATCATACTCTACTAAAGTACTAAAATATTGATATAGTTTCTTCTATTAGAGACTAAAGTTTCTAGAAATAGTTAATAATAAGCTACTATAGTCTAAAATAGGCTACTATTACGATAACTTATAAAGTAACGAACGTGTTTATCTCTCTATATAAATTACGTAACTTAATCTAGGTCTCTACTTACTATAGCTTTTACTTAACGTTATCTTTTAAATTCTAGACTATCTAGTCTAATAACGCTATAATTTCTATATAGTTCCTATAAAGAGTAGGTAGAAGCTAAGAAAATAGTTAGTACTAGACTATCTTAGCCTATTATACCCTATTATAGCCGACTATAGTCTATCTAGACCTAAAAAACTTATAGTAATATATATATTTAAGAGTCTATATCTCTATATAGCTATTACTAAGAATATAAAGCTTTATCTAAAAGTTATACATAACTTTAGAGAATATAAGTAAAGAAAATATATAGCTATTCTTACTAAAAGTATAGATCTTACTATCTATAAAAGTAAGTATATAGTATATATAGAAGTAGCGCGTTACAATACTAAAATTAGTATAGTAATTTAATACTTTTAATCTTAAGAAACTATAAGCCAAAATAGTATTTACTATCTTAGATAAGTAGGTAATAGAATATGTAAGTATAAAGTAAAGTAATAGAGAGGCGTAAAGTATTAGTAAAATAATTAATAATCTACTATATAGTTAGTATTATTCTTAACTAAGTAGAACTTCTCTAGATTATTTAGCCTTACTCTAATCTAGCTAGGCCTACTAGAGCCTATATTAGGCTAATCTACTTATCTACTAAAATAAAAAATCCTAGATAAGAGGTAGAATTTAAACTTATATACTTTATTAATTGGAAATTTAAGAGTAGAGTATAAAAAAGATAGAGTACGTAAGCTATAAGATTCTACTAGACTAGTACCCAGACTATACTTTATAGCTTATCTAAGTATAACGTAATTACTAAGTATAGAAGTAGATAAGAGTTAGTATTAGATTTATAAAAATTCTAAAATATAGAGTCTAAATAGATAGCCTACGTTAACTTAGTATAGACTATCTTTAATCTAGCTAGCTTCTCTTAACCTAAAATAAGTATAACTAGAATAATTATTTCTAAAAAGAGAGATATTATTAGAAACTAGGTAATTATAGGATAAAAAAGCCTATAATAGATAGAGCTAGCCTAGTGTTAGTATAACTATATAGTACTATAGTATTAGGTAATAGGTTTGTTGGGTAAGCTAGATTAATACCTAGTATTACCTTATTACAGATCGTATTAGACGTTAGTAGTAGGTAAGTTTAGGTGTAGAGATTAGAAGTCTAGAAGTACGAGAGCCGGTAGATATACTACTTACTAGCTTACCTTAGCGCTAAGTTATTAATTAGGTAATTCTATATTAATAGCTTACTACGTACGGTTGAGCTAGTAGGTACGGTATAGTACTAGTTAGATTCTACTATTAGAATCTTAATAGTAAGAGATATACTGTACAGTATAATTCTAATAATACTAGAATTTTACTAGATAGATACTATTCTAATACTAGCTATCTTTTACTATCTAGAATTCTTCGCCTATCTAGCTTACCTGTACGCTCTAGCTATCTAAATCTACTCTAAAACCCCGTTCTAGTTTAGTACCTAATTGCCTACTTAGGTATAGGCTTATTAGCTCTATACTTAGTATCCTCCTTATACTTAGTATCGTAATTAGTCCGATTAACCTATCCTTAGACGCGTAATATTAGCCTATTAGTAGATATTAGCGTTTTAATAGTAGTATTTTAAGCGCGTTTAGTTATTACGTCTATAGAATTATTATAGCTATTAATCTAGCGGATATCTATAAGGTTATTACGCTCGTAGGCCTCGCGTAGAGCTAAAATATCTATTATAAGTCGTTTCTCCTTAGTAGTACTAAGCTTAACTAGATAGTTATATAGTAAACGTAAATCTATACAGGCTATAATAGGTACTTTTAAGTAGTTATATTTACTTATTATTATATTAACAGTGCCGCAAATAGCTATTATAATATTAACTCTATAAGTTATAGCGTAAATCTCTAACGCTAGTACGCTTCTAGTAATCCTCTTATACTTTTAGAATTACTAGTAGATAATATTACTATAGATTATAGTATTATTATTACTATCTTTAACCTCGTTACCTAGGACGATAACGTATTCTATCTACAAGCTTATATCGTAGTTATTAGCAAATAACGCGTCTATAAAGGCAAAAAGCTTTAGCTTTTTTATATCTAGAATAACGTATTTAAGTCCGTAGTCGACGTACTGCTTCTACTATATAAGTCGCTTATTTAATCTAGATAGATTCTCTTTTTACGGATTCTTTGTTATTTAGGCGGCAGTAGTAAGGTTAAAAGTAGCTTCTAGCTAGTAGAGTATTACGATATATACTCTCTATACTTATTATTTAACGTAGAATTCTCTATCTATAGCTATTTCTAGCTTATTACCTTACTTTTCCTAGTAAAGAGTAATATTATTATTGTTATTAAGGCTTAGAGTATATCTATTAAACTTAATCAAAGCGTTAATAGTAAGGTATATTTTATCTTTTACTTTAAAACGTAACTCCTTACTCTCTTTTTCAGTAAAGACGTTACTAGAAAGGCTAAGAGTATCGTCTATTTATATACCTACTATACTAAATCTAGACGTTTTTGCTATTATAGTAATAAGTAGGCACGAGTTAAAAGTAGATACCTTTATATTTAGTACTTTAGTATAGTATTTAAAATATATTATCTACTAATAAGCTCCTACTTTAGCAATACTATATAGAGGCTTTACTATAACTATAATAGTACTATCTAGATAATCGCTACGTAGTTAAGCTAGTAGATCTACTATAATCTATTATTAAAGTTAATTATCTAATTAAGTATAGGCCTAGGTAATATTATAGAGCTATAACTTTATACTCTTTTTAAGTCGTAATAGTAAAAGAGTAATAATAATCTATTAACTTACCCGTTAGATAGTTAGGCTTAACGTTAGTATAAAGTCTTTTCCTTTATTAGTATATTCTTAGATAACTAAGCGGGATTTCTTTTATAGCTAGAGTACTATTTTTCCTTTTACCTTATTAATAATCCTTAATTTAAATATCTAGTTACTACTATACTTCTTTAGGTTAAATAACTTAAAGTAGAAGATACTACGCTTAATTAGCGTGTTACTCTCTTGTTTAGTTAATTACTTAAAGAGTTAACTAAAGGTAATAATTTTACTACTAGCATATAGAGTTTTAGATAGTATAAGGTTATCTTTTTTGCTTTAGGTAACGTTAATATTATTAACTTTAGGCTTATTTTTCGATTCCTTTAGGCGTCCGCGGCGGCGAGGTATCGTTATTAGCTAATTACTATTACCTTATAGAGTAAAGGTATTCTCTAGTTTCTCTAAATCTAGCCTATATTCTTCGTCGTTATCTTTTTTAGACTAGATATCGTTATTATCTCTAGTAAGTACTACTATAGTATTATCTTAGTAGTATAGTTAGACAATTATAATCTAAAATTTAGATTATTTATTACCTATTTAGACTACAGCTGCGGTATCGTTATTAGTAAAAGAGATAAGTTTATATAGGCTAGTCTTGCCGTGATTTTCGCGCTAGACCTTAACTTAGCTTTAAAGTAGTAGTTATAGTATAGCGGTAGTATTTAGGCCATTATAGGTAGCTAAAGCTTTACTAACTTAGCGTTTTACTTTAAGCTTTATAACCTCTTTTATAGCTTTTTAGATAGCTATTACGCGTTCTTTAATAGATAGTAATAGTAGAGAGTACTAGAATAGCCGTAGGTAGGTTCTAAATACTAATAGAGTAGGTATAAGTCTATTTAGGCTAGTAGTATTATTAATAGCTTTTACCGCTATTTATAGGACGTTTTATAGTATTATAATCTTACCTATATAAGTAGATATAACCTAAAACGCCTAGCGGATCGTAGTATAATATCTTTTAACTTTACTAATAGAGTTATAAGCTTTAATTAGTACTTAGTAGATTTTAATAGCTAAAGCTTAGGCGTTTTAGATAAACTCTTTGCTTATAAAGTTAGTACTAGCGTTAGTAGCAATAATATCTAGTAGGCTAACGTATATATTAATCTATATATATCTCAGTGTGTCCTAAGTAGTACTAGCTTTTATATTTAGAAGAAAGTAGGCGGCTTAAAAGGCGGTAGCTTTATTAATAGCGTATAGTATAGGTTTTCAATCGATAAATATAACGTTAATAATAATATATAAGTTGAAATCTACCGTATCATCGCGTAGAGTATATCGAAAACGGCTAAGTAATTTACTTATTATCTAGCACTAGTAGCAAAACTTATTAATCTTTTCAAGCGTAGTTTTATCGATATCGTCGTGTCTAGATTATTCTAAAACCTTATATAGTCTAGCGGCAGATAGATATCTAAAGCGTTAGTAAATTTAAATAAGCTCTACCTCTATTAGATAGTAGGCAGCAGTCTCCTAATAGTTAAGTAGTAGCTAGAGGTAGCCCTATTTACAGACAATTAGGTACTCCTTTAAGTAATATACTAGAACGTTATTAACGTTATTAAGATAAACTTTAAGTTAATCTATATCCGCAAGGCAGAGAAGAAATAGCGTATTTATAGGTATAACTATAAAATTAACTTATCTAAATAGAGTATTAACCTTAATATCTCTAAGTAAATAATATTCTAGGTTATTACTAAATCAAATTTAGTAACGTCTAGTAGTAGTCTTATCAATAGTAATATTTTAGAGGCGTTAGAGAGTAATAACTTATATTTTATCTATAGTTAATATACTAGCTACTCCTATATCTAGTATAATACTCTAGAATTAATTAGCGCTATATCTGTAATTAAGAGTAAATAAAGCTTAGGTAGTTATTTTACTTTCCTTAGTATCTTATTTAGTATAGGGGTTAACTCTAGTAAGAGCGTAGGTAGTAGTAGTATTATTAAGGTATTTCACTAGAGCGGATCTATTAATATTACTATAAATAGACGTATTATAGTACTCATAAAAGTCGTTAGAGTTATTTTTAGTATCTTTATTATCCTTATTATTACTTTTAGCGATAGCGATACCTTTAAATTTATATAGAAAAGCTCTATAGTTAGTAGTATTCTTATAATCTTGTTAAAATTATCTATACTTATAGCGAGTATTATTTTACTCCTTTATTATATAGCGGGTAGACTAACAACCTACCTTATTATAAACGTAATATTTCTTATTTTTGTTTAGTAGTTTATATTTCTAGTAAGAAGGTTATAGTAGGCGTAGAGTAGAGTATCTCTAGTATCCTCTAGCGTTTTAGCATTCTCTATTATTATTATTATTATTATTATTATAACGCCGGTTAGTATAGTAGGTGTCTTCTTATTATTTTAATATAGTTAACTATAGATAGTAGCACTTCTAGTTACTAATAGTATTACGTAGATCTAAAATAAGAGCTTTAAATAACTTAGCTAGGCGGATTAAAACTATAGAGCACGCCTTAATATCTTAATAAGCTAATATAAGTTAGGCGGTAAGAGCGTTTTCGCTAAAGCCTTATTTCTACGCTATTACTATATATAACTTTTAGAGTTTATTAATAAGTTAATCTAGGTATTAGCTAAGAGTTTTGTCTAGGTAGTTAGCGATAATATTAGTAAGTAGAATAGTACGCTACTTATTTAAAAATAGTTAATATAGTTATAGAGCGAGTAGGCTAGCAGAGCGAGTAGGCTACCTATACTAAGACCCTACTAAAATCAGTACTATACACAACTATAGAGTACTACCTAGGACTATTATAGAGAATCGTAATAGGCTATTCTACTTAGAATCT
Source organism: Pyrenophora seminiperda CCB06 (assembly GCA_000465215.2). Lineage (NCBI taxonomy): Eukaryota > Fungi > Ascomycota > Dothideomycetes > Pleosporales > Pleosporaceae > Pyrenophora > Pyrenophora seminiperda. The sequence continues at coordinate 1,765,463 of KE747809.1, forward strand.
ATCTCCGCTTCTTACTTATATATACGCGTGTTATGCTCTACCTCGCTATAACGTCTATAGCGTTATTAGCTAGGCTTACCTACCTTAACGCGTACCCTCTTCTTTATCTTCTTTCTATTACTACGCGCTCTAAACTTCTTAAGTATTATTAGACGTATACTCTCCTTAATCGTTAAGGTCCCTTACTACTATATACGCTTCCTTTTATATAACCTACGCTTACTTAAGGCCTTATTAGTAGCCTAGAGCTTAGCGTTACGCTTAGTTATTAATACTAGAGAATGCGCTATTATCTCTACCTCTTTTAATAGGCTTTTAATCGCCTTAACTATATACGTAGGTAAGCTATCTATATACCTTTAAATTCTCTCTTAAATTAGCTTTAATTACAACCTAAATTCTAGAGTATTACTTAGAGTTTATAACTACTAGAGACCGTCCTTAATAGTAAGTAGAAATAGAGTACGTAGCTATATATTAAGCGTTAATATTATAACTAGCCTCTAGATTAAATAGGACTAAGCTAGCGCCTTAAAAGCCTTCTTAGATATTAACCTTTATAATCGTAGCGTCAAAAGCGCCTTTAAAGTATAGTAGAAACTCTAATTTAGTAATATAGGTAATCTTATTACGTATTAGATCCTTAGCTTAGCGGCTATACGCCGTTTTTAAAGGCAAGAAACACTCTATATTAAGAGGCTATAGAAGGTACGATAAGTAAGAAGGTATATAGAGAGTAATAATCTTATAATCTCTATAGTACTACTAGAATTTAAGCGAGTCGTAGCTCTTATAGCTATTAATAATAAGTAGTTAATAAGCGCCTATAACCCTCCTCTTTATATACTTATTAAAGTGCTTTAACTACTATAGGCTAAGCTTATTTATTATCTAGCCATTCTCTAAGACTATAATAACCTAGTTATATAGCGCGCTACTCTTCTTATACTAGACAGAGAGGTAGTTTTTACTTTAGAAGATAATAAAGAGTAGAATTAACTAGCCTATCGCGTTAATCTCTTAGATTACTATAGTCTACTCTTAATTACTTTACTATACTAACTTTAGCTGTTCTTAACGCTTAGAGGTAGTAACTACTACTCTAGTTAATATTATACCTATTATAAAGCTAGCCTCGTTAAAGTTATAGGTATCGTTATTAAGAATACTATACTTAGCCTTTATATTCGCTATAAGTTAGAACTAGTCTTATATAATCTTAGAATCCTTATAGAGGGCTCTCTTATAGTCGTACTTTTAATTAAACTTAACTTTAACCTTAAGGTAACGTTTAATAAAGGTTATAGCCTACCTTAGGCTAATAGAGTCGTAGTAGCGCTTAGCTAGTAAAGAATTAGCTATATTCTATATAGTAGTAAGCTAGGGCGGAAATCCTCGCGCGTTAAGGTTAAGAATATACTAGACAATTATATTCTCCTTTATC
>KE747809.1:1767509-1809517 GCA_000465215.2 Pyrenophora seminiperda CCB06
GATAGAAGAGGATATAATTATCTAGTATATCCTTAATCTTAACGCGTAAGGATTTCCGCCCTAGCTTACTACTATATAGAATATAGCTAATTCTTTGCTAGCTAAGCGCTACTACGACTCTATTAGCCTAAGGTAGGCTATAACCTTTATTAAACGTCGCCCTAAGGTTAAAGTTAAGTTTAATTAAAAGTACGACTATAAAAGAGCTCTCTACAAGAATTCTAAGATTATATAAGGCTAGTTCTAACTTATAGCGAATATAAAGGCTAAGTATAGTATTCTTAATAATAACACCTATAACTTTAACGAGGCTAGCTTTATAATAGGTATAATATTAACTAGAGTAGTAGTTACTACCTCTAAGCGTCGAGGACAGCTAAAGTTAGTATAGTAGAGTAATTAAGAGTAGACTATAGTAATCTAAGGGATTAACGCGATAGGCTAGTTAATTCTACTCTTTATTATCTTCTAAGGTAAAAACTACCTCTCTATCTAGTATAAGGAGGGCAGCGCGCTATATAACTAGGTTATTATAGTCTTAGAGAATAGCTAGATAATAAATAAGCTTAGCCTATAGTAGTTAAAGCACTTTAACGAGCATACAAAGAGGAGAGTTATAGGCGCTTATTAACTACTTATTATTAATAGCTATAAGAGCTATAACTTACTTAAATTCTAGTAGTACTATAGAGATTATAAGATTATTACTCTCTATATACCTTCTTACTTATCGCACCTTCTACAGCCTCTTAATATAGAGTATTTCTTACCTTTAAAAATAGCGTATAGCCGCTAAGCTAAGAATCTAATACGTAATAAGATTACCTATATTACTAAATTAGAGTTCCTACCGTGCTTTAAAGGCGCTTTTAACGCTACGATTATAGAGGTTAATATCTAAGAAGACTTTTAAGGCGCTAGCTTAGTCCTATTTAATCTAAAGGCTATAATATTAACGCTTAACGTACGGCTACGTACTCTACCTCTACCTACTATTTAGAACGGTCCCTAGTAGTCGCAAACTCTAAGTAATACCCTAGAATTTAGGTCGCAATTAAAGCTAATTTAAGAGAGAATTTAAAGATATATAGATAGCTTACCTACGTATATAGTTAAGGCGATTAAAAGCCTATCAAAAGGGGCAGAGATAATAGCGCATTCTCTAGTATTAATAACTAAGCGTAACGCTAAGCTTTAGGCTACTAATAAGGCCTTAAGTAAGTATAGGTTATATAAAAGAAAGCGTATATAGTAGTAAGGGACCTTAACAATTAAGGAGGGTATACGTCTAACGACACTTAAGGAGTTTAGAGCACGTAGTAATAGAAAGAAGGTAAAGAAAAGAGTACGCGTTAAGGTAGGTAAGCCTAGCTAACGACGCTATAGACGTTATAGCGAGGTAGAGTATAACGCGTATATATATAAGCAAGAAGCGAAGATAGATTCTAAGTAGAATAGCCTATTACAATTCTCTATAATAGTCCTAGGTAGTGCTCTATAGTCGTGCATAGTACTAATTTTAGTAGAGTCTTAGTATAGGTAGCCTACTCGCCCTACTAGCCTACTCGCCCTATAACTATATTATAGAAGTAACGTCCTAATCTTATAGTAGCGTTGTTATAATCTAGTCTTAGTAGAGTAATAGTGTTATAGTAGAAGTTAGATACTTTACCTATTAATATAATACTAAGAGCTTATCTATATTAGTCTAGTTTAATACTAGCTATAGTATAATATTTATAAAAGATAATAAGTTTTTAAGTAAGCACGTTATACTTATCGCTAGAAAATTCATCGCGTTTATTATAGATCTTTAATAGGTTAACTATACTTTAGGCGAAACTTTATTATAATTATTAAGGTACTATATCTATAGTAGGTAGTAGTAGTAGGGGCGGTAGTCAGAGTAGTAGTATAGATAGAGATAGTAGTAGAGGTAGTACTAGAGGTAGTATTAGCTTTCTTTATAGTAGGCTTTCTAGTAGAGTTGTTAACTTAGAGTTATACTTTTTATATACGAAATCTTCGTATACTATTATACTATTAAACTCTTTCTTAGGCTACTCTAGTAGAGTACTATTATTAGTAAGGTTATATAGCTATCTAGCGAGAGTTTCCACTTTTAGTAATAGTAACTTTAGAAAGACACCGCAGACATTTAAGAAGTTTCTAAGGGCTATTTTAATTTCTTTATTAACTACTTTAAAGGTATCTATATTCTAATCCTTAGTAAATTTAATAAACTATTTAAGTAGTAATAGTCTGTTATAGTAGTCGTCCTCTACTTTAAGTATCTAATTAATAACGACAGAGTTAAGTTTCTCTACGTTAATAGTTTCTACGTTAGGCTTAACGCCTTTATATAAGGCGTTATAGTACTTAGTAAAGCATAGACGTATTCTAATACTACTATAGTATTTTACTATTACGATAGTATAGTAGGCTTAGATAGCTTTGTCTACTTATCTTCTATAATAAGAAGTATCCGCAACCTATTAGATAGGGGGTATCTACGTGTTCTTATTAATAGATAGGCGGTCTAGTAACTAGTAGGTATAGAAGAGGTATCTAGTAATAGTAAGGTATAGAGAGGGTATCTAGTAATAGTAAGGTATAGAAGGGGGTATCCAGTAACAATAAGGTATAGAGGGGGAAAGAGTGTCTAGTAATAGTAAGGTATAGGTTAGTAATAGTAAGGTATAGGTTAGTAATAGTAAGGTATAGGTTAGTAATAGTAAGGTATAGGTTAGTAATAGTAAGGTATAGGTTAGTAATAGTAAGGTTAAAAAGTTATTAAGAAACCTTACTAATCTATAGTTATATTAACTACTAATCAGTATTAGTATAACTATATAGTACTATAGTATTAAGTAATAGGTTCGTTAGGTAAGCTAGATTAATACCTAGTATTACCTTATTATAGATCGTATTAGACGTTAGTAGTAGGTAAGTTTAGGTATAGAGATTAGGAGTCTAGAAGTACGAGAGCTAGTAGATATACTACCTACTAGCTTACCTTAGCGCTAAGTCATTAATTAGGTAATTCTATATCAATAGCTTACTACGTACGGTTGAGCTAGTAGGTACGGTATAGTACTAGTTAGATTCTACTATTAGAATCTTAATAGTAAGGGATATACCGTAACTATAGTATAATCCTAATAATACTAGGATTATACTAGATAGATACTATCCTAATACCTAGAATAGATAGATTCTAGCTATATAGTTCTTGAATTATCTACTTATTCTAGGTAGTAATTTATTCGTCTTATATTAAATATATATTATTATCTTTCAATCTATCTCGTCTATATCTAGTATTAGCTAGCCTAATACTAAGAGAATTTTATAATCTATCTTCTTTCTTAAGTTAATCCACCTAAGACCTTTTTCTAAGTATAGTCTATTATAACTTTCTTACTTTCTTAAGACTTAAAATATAAGACTATAATAATTTTATATATTATATATGACTTCTAATATAGAGAGTTCTACTCTTGAATTCTAGTTTTATAAATTTGTATATAGTGTTTTAGAAGAGTGTTTTATAAAAGTTATAATAAATTATAACTCAAAGACTTATATATAGTTATATATAATAAGTTACAGTCTAGGTTCTAATCTGAGAGTAATATGTTATTATAATATAATATCTATTATTTCCTATTAAGAGTATGATAAATTATATATCTTTTATCTATTATATATACTTTATAGATAAACGCTAGTAATAGAGATCTTTTATAAATCTAGTAGTATGTTAATCTATATATAGAGTTTAAAACTCTATTCCTCTTATTGTATCTGTTTATATTCTTATAGCTTAATAGCTATAAATTTTATAGACTAGTATTAGAGTAGAACTATAATAAGTAATAATATTATATAAATTATTTTAGAACAGAAGAAGAAGAACTACTATATATATTTCGTATAAAAGTATATTATCAAGTTTATTAGTACCTAATGTTAATTATAGCGTGAATAGACTATTTCTATAGTATAGTTAGACTCTTTACGTAGTACTATTAGTCTATCTTTATCCTATATACTAAGTCTAAAGGCGTAGATATAGTCTATAATATTATATACTTTTCTTTATACTTTTTCTTTTCTTTTTACTTATACTATTACTTTCTATTTTAGAGTTTTATCGCGTTAGTTTTAATATTATATATTATTTATTATACTTTGTATTATAGCGTATAGTCGGCGTAGTTATATATATTACAATTCTATTTTATTTTAATATAACCGCGTTATATTACGTAATATTATAAAGAGTATATTATATTTCTTAATATTAGGTGGTAGTATATATATATATAGTCTTCTCTTCTTCTTCCACTATACTCTAATTTAGCTTTATACTAATAATACTCTACTTTCTTATATTTTTTATCTATCCTTACTTACTTTCTTACTACTTTCTCACTTTATTATACTTATATTTCTTGACCTTTTACTAGTTCTTTATTACGTATCTTTAATATAACTAGTTATTATAAATACAAGAACTTCTATATAGAGAAGTAAGTTTATATATACTTAGTAGCTATACTAGTAGTAGTAGTAAAGATAATCTCTATAGTCTTTCTAAAAAGATTTGTTTTTAAAAGCTTATTAATTTAGTATATAGTTTTACTTACTTTTTAAATTATTACTAACGTATATATAGCTAGCTTCTAAGCTAAAGAAGTACTATATAAGCTCTTTTATAGTACTAGATAATTTTAATAATTAGTTAGAGTATAACGTATATAAGTCTAGTTATATCTATAATTTATATATTTATTATTTATAAGAATTTACGTATATAGAGTAAGTTTTAGCTTTTGTTAACTCTAGTAGAAAGTTTAGAAGCTAACCTTTTCTATTATAAGTATATAATAAGTCTCTAGACTACTTATATATCTTATAAAGTATAATATATAACTGTTGAAGTGGGAATCCGCTGACTCTTCGGGCGATCTCTTAGCCTCGGCGATTCTAGCACGTAACCGCTTAATGAGCGGGTATATAGAAAGGGTTTTTATTCTAATATTTTTTAAGTAGTAATTCGAACAATCTACCCTGTATACCTACTTAATATATAAGAAAGATTACCTCTAGCTCTAATAGTTATAAGCCTAGTAGCTTAATCGTAGTAACGATTCCTACTACGTTTTAAGCCTGCTAGAAGGTTAATCTTTTCTCTAAATATTACTTACTACTCTAACCTCTCTAAACCCTCTTCTCTCTGCGTTCTACGAATAGAATACGTCGCGCGATAAGCGATATAACGATCTTAATTAAATCCTTTAACTCTAAACAATCGAATATAACCTTCTCGTCTACTATAGATACTACAGACAAGATAATTATTACTATAAGTATAATTCTTAAGAAGAGATTAGATTAGACTACCTAGTTCACCCTTCTTAAGCTCTACTACAAGAATAAGAAGATCTAGGATAAAGTTAACCTAGATCTCTCTAATATAAAATCTATAGGATCTCGCGAGCTAGTCTTCTCTAATATCCTCTTTCTACTAGCTACTCCTAATCCTCTTAAGGATAACGCTATAAAGAAGGATAAGAATTCGTAGAACTAGCTTATAAACGAATACAAAGCTACTAAGACTAACTATAAGTTTAGAAAGGATAATTACGCTCTTCTTCTTAAGATCTACAACAATTATTCTAAGCGATAGGTTAGAAAGAGCGAGAAGCTCTTAAATATTAAGTCCTAGATCGTTAAGATAGTCTATCTAGATTACTTATACCTTATAATAGTAAGCGCTTAGTCTTTAACTATTTAGGCTCTTGTTAAGATCCTTAAGGAGACTCTCGCTCCAATAGATTAGATTACGCAGCATATAGTACGCGCTAAATATCGCGCTTATCTCTAAAAGGCTAGCGACAAGCATAGAATTACGCTAGAACGCTAGTTTAATAACTAGTTAATACTATATTAGCGAGCGACGATTAATTATCTCCTAGAAGTTAAAGAACCTCTTACGACTACTAATTTCCTAGCTATAATTAAGTACCTTAACCCTAAGTAGGCTTAATAGTAGCGAAATAATTAGGCTTAAGCTATAGCTCTTAGAAGGGATACGTTGTCTCTTAGAGATCTTAGTAAATTTTTTAGCGTTATTCTATAGGAAATAGCGATTACCACTCTAAAAAGCAAGACTAATATAGTTTTCCTTACAGAATCTACTATAGGATCTACTAATCTACCTACTTCTAATAATTAGAGATTAGAAGCTAATTAACTAAAAATAAGAAAATCTACCTACCCTTACTAGCCTAAAGGTTATTATAAATAGAATTCTAACGCCTATAGTTAATTACAGTCTATAATTATAGAATTAGAACTACTAGGCATAGTGCCGTATTACCTTAGTAATTATAATAAGAAGAAGATCTAAAAGCGCTATCGCGAGCCTTAGTAGACGAGCCTCTATAAGAATATTAAGATATCTAGCTAGAAAACTACTACTCTAACTAGAAGATCGTACTCTAGTAACCTAGTATTAACGATTATCTCTCTAAAAGAGATAATTACTAAGTTTAGGCCTTCTATATTTAGTATAAGCTTTAAGCCTTATACTCTCTTAGCTAGTACAATCCTTAATAGTAGAGCTATAGTCTACTTAGTTAATAATAAGTCTTTTATTAAGCCTAACTTATTTGTTAAGTCTAATAAGAAGACTATTAAGGCGGGTACTTAGGTACTCTCTATAGTTAGAATTAGCAAGCGCGTACTTAAGCTTATACTTAATATAGCTAATAGCCTAAAGAGAGCTAATCTTATACTTACTAGCGTTAAGGTAGTACCTAGTTTCTATACTAATATCGTCTCTAAAGAGCTTCTTAGGCCGAGCAGCATATAGTATAATAGATATAATTATATAATTAGAATAGAAACGCCTAAGCATTCTATTATACTTATAACTCTTAAGTATAGATTTAACCTCTTATTTATTAAATATAACGCTACTATGTATTCTACTATCTCTATTACTATAAATACTATTATAAGATTAAGAATTCTCTAGCTAAGAATAGGCGACGCTAATCTCTAGTATTAGAGATTAGAGTATCTAGGTAAGAGAGCTCTAGAAGCTCTTATAAAGGCTACTTAGAATATTAAGATTACTAGTATATAACGTAGTAAGTGCGAGCACTACGCTACTACTTATACTTATTAAGTAATCTTATAACGCTTACGCGAGAGATTACCTAGGCCATTCTTTAGAATCTTATAGAATCTCTTTAACTTTTCTAGAGAGCGGCTCTATAAAAAATAGGCTCTAATTATTAAGAAGAATTACTCTAGTAAGCTTTATAATTACAATATTAAAGCTAAGACTCTTAACAATATTCTTAAAGTAATTATAGATTTTATAGCGCGAATAGAGCGTCGCTACTAGTAGAGAATTATAGAAATCTATTAGAATAACGATACTGCAACACTACCTTAGAGAGAGTAATTAAGATATAAGAAATAGGTAGAAGAGAAGAAGATTAAGATTAAAACTCCTCTACTATATACTTATAAGCCTAACAGCTTGGTAGAGAGGGCTAGCCAAGAGCTTATTACTAAGGTATCGTAGAGTATATATATCTATCTTACTATTTAGGTTTAAGATTAATCGATTAATCTTTTACCTTCTATATAAGGTAATTAAGATACGCACGAGCGCCAATCTGCTAGCTAAGCTCTAGCTAGTAATTATAGATATAGTAGCTTATCTCTATAGAATAAGCTCTTTAAAAATCTATAACTATTAATTCTCTAATTAGGTATTGCATAAGTAGTTTAGAAAATATTTCTAGTATTATTATCTACCTAAGATTAGGCATTAGGACGCTAATCTTCGCCTAGATTAGAGTAGAATCTATACGTATAGCTATAGAGCGTATCCTTTAGATTACGAAAGAGTAGCTAGACAGTATTAGCGAGAATTTAAGGTAAATCCTCGCGGCTATATTAGTTATCTAGTTAGGTATTAAGCCTCTAATATATACTATATATAGATACTAATAATTAACTAGGTTATTATAACCTAAAACGTTACGTTTAATAAGCGTTGTAGTTACGCTAGTTTACAAGAGAAAGAGCCTACTAAGAAGCGAGCCCTTAAATAGGTAGAGATACTCTATAATAGTAAACTTATAGATCTTTTAGTAAGTATAAGTATAACGGCTAATCGTATAGTAGATAAAGAAGAGACGCTAGCTACTAAGTAGGATTTTAGAGGTATAGTAATCTTAAATCTAAGTAATAAAGATAGCCTACCTATTAAATAAAAGATAAGATTATAAGTAGTAGAGAGAATAGAATATAAGGCTAGTATACTATTAGAAATTCTCTCTAATTAGCTACTTAACACTTAGCTTACTACTCTAGAATAGACTCCTAAGCCTAAGTCTCTAGTTTTAAGTAATATAGAAAATCGCGGGGTTACTAGAAGTTAAGAAGCTAATTCTCTAGAGTCTAGAGGTAGAGAGCCCTCTAACTAATTAAATACTTCTATTAATTATTCTTAATCTATTAGAGATACACTATTAGCTACTAGGCCTATACTAATAAGAGAGAGAAGAGCTACTTAAATAGAGTAGTAACTAATAAAGAGAGGCTAGCTAGTAAATAACGCGGCTAGATCTTAAAGCTAAATAAAAGAGAGCGCTTAACTAATATAAGAGCCCTCTTAGATAATAAGACGTAGTAATAGGCTCGCTAATACTAGGCTAGAGCGAGATTTACCTATAAATACCTATCTTCTACTATAACGATCTTATAAAGGTAAGAAACCTACTACGCCTAATAATTAGCTAGAGAGTAGAAGCTTAGGTAGCGTTAATATAGTAATCGCGGGCTTAAGAGAAGAATAAGCCTAAACTAATTTTTATAAGACCTATCTACCTAGTCTATAAGAAGACTAGAATAATTGAGCTAGCTATAAAACTATAAACTTAATAGTTATAGCTACTACGCTTAGCGAGTATAGGTAAACTACGCTAAGTACTTACTAATACTATAATAATCTTACTAATCTACCTATAACGTAGAAGTAATTACTCTCTTATCTAATACGCGTACTCTTTAAAGACGTAGCTAAGAGAGAGATTAACTAGCTAAGTAAGAAAGAAACCTAGACTAAGATCTTAAGAGCTTAAGCTCTAGATCGCCTACTTCTACTAAAGTAGGTATAGACTTATAAGTATAATTAGAATAGTTATCTTTTTAAATATAAAGCTAGAATTATAGTTCGCGAAGATCTCTAGAAGAAAGACTTAATTAACTCTACCTACGCTACTACTTTAGTAGCTAAGTCCTTCTACGCCGCGATAGTAATCGCTACTTTTAGTAATCTAGAGATTAAGTAATTTAACGTAGTAGAAGCGTTTCTAAACGCAAAGATTACTACTAAGAACCTAGTAATCTATAAAATACTAGATAGCTTTAGAAAGCTAGAATTATACGTATAGCTTAACTACGCGCTCTATAGTTTAAGAGACTTTTTACTACTATAGTATGAAGAGTTCTTAACTACCTTAAGAGCTATTAATTTAATAGCTTCTTAAGAAAAGCTCTATCTCTTCTTTAACTAAGAATAGAAGGTTCTTATTCTCTTCTACGTTAATAATATTCTCTTACTATATTATAAGAATATAAAGAATTAAGTACTATCTCTCTAGGTAAAGATTACTAAGAAGTACGAGATCTAAGATTAAGGCGATATAGAATAGTTTCTAGAAATAAGAGTAATATAGAATTAATAGCTAAGAATAATAATACTTATTTATAATACTTATATAGATAAGATACTTAAGAAGTTTAATCTTAGAGATAGATCTTTCCCTTTAACGCCTCTACCGTTAGAGGAGCTAATTAAGAATATAAGAGAAGTAACTAAAGTAGAGATTAAGGCCTATTAAGAAATAGTTAGCTCTATACTATATACTTTAATTATACTCTATTCTAACGTAGCGTACTTAACTTCTAAGCTATCTTATTTTCTTATAAATTCTAGCTCTTAGTACTGTAAGGCGGCTAAGAAAGTAATTATATACCTATATTAAACTTAGTACGAAGCGATTTAGTATAGTAACTATAATAGGCTAGATCTTATAATTGCTAGAGACGCTTTCTTTACTAACAATATAGAGACTTACTAATTCTCTTATAGCTATATAGCTATATTATATAGAGAAGTAATCTTCTAGAAGGTAGCTTAATAAAGTATAGTTACTACCTTAACTACTAAAGCTAAACTCCTTACTCTTAAGTATATAACTAAAGAAGTAATAACGTGTTCTACTATCGGGTCGGCTATACTATCGGATTGGCTACCTTCGCCAAGAATCCTCTACTACCTACTATCTATCGTGATGCTATAACAATCTGATCTTGAGTTACTTTCTTGTAAAGATAGAATTATTCTTGCTATCTAAGCTATTAAATCTAACGCGACGATAAGCTAGCGCTATACTACAGCGATCTACAACGTTCTCTAAAGCACTCTTAGTAACTAACGCGCTAGAATAACTTTACAACGCGATATCCTCCCTAACTAATTAAAGCTTTTAAAGCCTAAAGAGAAGACGCTTATAGTATATATAAGGATCCTTAACGCGCGAGGATTTGCTCCTACCTTTAATAGTATACGTAATATAGCTAATAAGCTGCTTACTGCGCGTTATAGAGAGGTCGTTAGTGTTAACTAGGTATACTAATTAATTTAACGCCGCCCTGATCTAAAATCTTAGGTAACTTAAGTCTGTGATTACCAGCGGATATTATATAGCGATCTAGTAGTTATTAGCCCTTAGTTTAGCCTTATACGTAATATTAAAGCTAAGTATAGTATCCTAGACTAAGATACCTATAACTTCGACGAGACTAGCTTCTAAATAGGTATAGAAGAGTCTATTAAAGTAGTAATAGCGTCTAAATAGCGTATAAAACTACTTGGCGTCTAACCTAGTAATTATAAGTAGGTAACGTTAATCGCTAGTATTAACGTAATAGGTTAGGCGATTCTATCTTTCTTTATTCTTAAAGCAAAGCACTACGATTAAGCCTAGTATTACTTAAAGTATAAGAATTAGAGGATTGCAGTTAGTAACAATAGTTAGATAATAAATAAGGTTAGCTTTAACTAGCTAAAGTATTTTATCTAATATACTAAAGCGCGCACGACTAGGAGTCACTAGTTACTTATTATTAATAGCTATAAGAGCTACTAATTACTACGCTTTTAGGATCTTTATATAGAGTATAAGATAATAGCTCTCTATATACCTCTCTACTTATTACATATCCTCTAGCCGCTAGATATAGGTTGCTTTTTAGCGTTAAAGCGGGCGTATAAGACAGAAATCTAGGTTTTGGCGAACTCCTATATTAACTATATTAATAAGAAGGCATTCTTAGACACCTATAGTAAGGTGCATAAGCGTATTTTCTCGTCTAATAATATTAAATCTAGCTTTAGAGTATTAGGTCTAGTCCTAGATAACCTTAAAGTAGTACTATCTAAGCTGGATTTGAAGCCCTATACACCGTTACTACCGGTGGCTAGTCCTACTATCTAGTAACCTAAAATACTAAGCAACGCTCGTAAGATAGAGGCTTAGTTAACCCTTATACTAAGCTAGATTCGAGCCTATAAAAGCTCCTTACTAGCTTTAATTATTAAGATAGTGCAGCAGTTTAAGAAAGGTGCTAAGATAATAGTATATTCTTAGGTACTTTTAGCGAACTAGATTACTAATCTTAAAGCCGCTAACAACGCTACCTTAGAGCGTAAAAAGCGTAAGCGCAAGCAGATCTAGAAGGGAGGAACTCTATCGCAGGTAGAGGTAGAGAAAATAATTACTACGCGAGCGTTAGTAGTGCAACTTAAGGAGGATAGGCGTATAGAAAGAGTAGTAGTAGGTAGTACTAGCTAGAGTGTTACCCACTATAGGAGCTGCGGTAAGGTAGAGCACAATAAACGAACGTACACAAAAGACGTAGTAGAATTAGCTAAATAATTATACCTACTTATTATTATAGTAGCTAGTTATAGTGTTAAGTTATCTTAGTTAAAAGGTAGGTAGCTGCATTTAGTGGCCGATCCGATAGTGTAGCCGACCCAATAGTAGAACACGTTAGCTCTTAAGCGCTTCTTCTTTAAGCTCGAGCTTAATCTAGGAGATCTCTAGATAATCTAGTATAATAATTAGTAGACTATTAGGCTAGTTATTAGAAAGAACGAGCGGATTACTACTTAGCTTAGGTATATAGATATCTAGAATATATAGCTATAATAGGAGCACGCTAAAGAATCTTTCTAAGTATAATACTTAGAAACTACGATTATACTAGCTAATAGATTAACTAAGAAGCTTACTTACTAATAGTTTAATAGATTTAAGGAACTGCTTAACCTATAGGATTTAAGGAGCTTAATTTATAAAGAGTAGATAGAGAGGAGACTCTTTTATTACTATACTATAGAGCTTACTTAATCTTAGGAAGATAGTTACTAGAGGATAACTAACTATTAAGTATAGCTATTAGAATTCTTCTTAAGTATACGCTCTCTCTTAGTAATCTTATAATTAAGAGTCTTAATTCTTAACTCTCTTAACGCTATCTTCTTATAATCGCGCTAGTCCTTAAGCTCCTTAATCTTCTTCTAAGTAGTATATTAGCGAGCGTAGCTAGTTGTAGAGCTAGATAGCGAGCTATTTAATACGCAGCAAGTAAGATTATAACTAGAAGAAGAAGCTAATATTAATAAGGTATTAAACTAAGAAGTCTAAGTAGATACTAGAGATTTAGAGACGCTACTAAGAGTTTCGTTTAACTTTCTAAATACCTTCTTCTTCTTAGGTAAGCTATTAATAATCTTATAGTAAGCGATAATCCTATTAAGGAGTAGCGACTTAGCGCTATAGGTAGAAAGGCTATTCTAGCTCTAGAATTAAGTTAGCTATTAAGGTTAAGCTTATAAGAAATAACACTTACGTTACTATACTTAGTAGCGATAGCGCGATACTTAGAGTAGAAGGTAGTCTTAAGCTTCTTATAGATATACGTATTATAAGAAGCGTACTTATTAGAGGAAGGACTAAAACGCTCGTAGTACTAATAAGAGTATATATCTAAAGCGAGCACTCGCTTAACGTAGCCTTTATACTTAGAATTATAAGAATAAGCGAGGTTAGGCTTCTTACTAACGTACTCCTTAGTAACGCTCTTACTCTTTCCCTTACCTATAGATCCGCCTAAGATCTAACGTTAATTAAGCTTCTTCTAAGAAGTCTTAGACTAAGCTAGCTAAGTAGCCTAAGCTTTATATAAGGTAGACTAGTAGGCTAAGCGACGAGAGCCCTTATAGTAGACCTAATTATTACTAGAGGTACTATTAGAGTTATAAACCTTACTAGTGCCTAGCTTAATAGTATTTAGTCTATACTTCCTCTAAGCGTAAGAATTATTCTTATAGATTAGGCTAGTATATTAGACGCTATCCTAATTCGCGGTATTATAGAGCTAACTTATAAAAATATTAGTTAAGCGAGTCTCCGCGTTGCTAATAGCGCGCGAACGCTCTTTAAACGTTTCGCTATTACTATAAGAGCGACTTAAGCTAGACTAACTAGGTAAAGGCTATTAGTATTAGAGGTAAGTAAATATTATAACTATTAGAGGTAAAAGATTAATCGATTAATCTCTCGCCTAGTTAGTAATATAGATATATATATCCTATAACACAAGAGTAGAGACTTATAAGAGATAGTAGAGGTATAATCGCAGCGACTTAAAGAGCTTAAAGGCTTAAGCGAGCGAGCGAGTAGAGTACGTAGTAGAGTAGAGAAGAGAAAGGTTATAAGAGTATTTATTATTAATAAAAATCTCTAATCTTAGAGTCTAAGCGCGCCTACGCGCTCCGCAATTAGTAATTAGGCAGTAATTATAGAGAAGTAAAGGAAAACCTTACCTAAGAGAGAGCTAAAGCTTAATTACTTATTAGGCTTAGTTCTTCTTAGTAAGAGGTAGTTAGGTATAGTATTAAGTATAGGATTAGTCGTAATCGCGACTAATTAACCCACTCTAAAAGTAGAGGATTATAGACTATAATTAGGACGTCTTAAGACAATTCTTAGACGTACTTAGAATAGATTAATAGGTCTCTCTATTCTAGGGGGTATATTAAAGTAGGAATCCGCTAACTCTTTAAGCAATCTCTTGGCCTCGGCGATTCTAGCACGTAACCGCTTAATAAGTAGGTATATAGAAAGGGTTTTTATCCTAACATTTTTCAAGTAGTAATTCGAACAATCTACCCTATATACCTACCTAACATACAAGAAAGATCACCTCCAGCTCCAACAATAACTAAATACTCTATAGATTTAAAATATACTAAATGAATATAGATAGTATCTTATAGATAAGAGACTACGCTACTAATTTAAAGAAGTAGTAGTATAAGAGAAGACTAGATAAATAGAGTAGAGAGTAGAGTTAAAATAAGTAACTAGTAACTTCTCAAAAAAAAAGAGTTCTAATAGCTATTCTCTAGGCCTAGTATTATTAGGTAAAGAATAAGATAATACTTTAGCTATATCTATATATTAGATTCTATACTTAATCTAAGTCTATCTCTCATAGTACTATATATAGTATTTAGTATATTATTATAAGTCTTTCTAATTTAAGACGTTTAGCTCTATTAAGTAACTATTATCTCTAAGCTCTAGCTTAAGTACTATAAAGAAAAGAAAACTAAAAGAAAAAGAAAATAAATTAGACTTAGTAACTCTATATAAAACTTCTATAATAAAACTTTCTCTAGTTTTTAGTACTTTAGTAGTACTTTATCTCTATACTTATCTCTAGTACTAATCTATAGATTTCTTTAATAACTTACTAGCTTATATATATACTACGCCTTCTAGAATCAGACTTATAGTAGTACTTATAAGCGTATTAGAGTAAGATTTAGCTATAGTTAATAATAAGTTTAAAGCTTATCTTTATTTTAGTCCTTCTAGACTAGTAGTACTAGTAGATCTAAACTATAATCTCTTACTCTTACTAAGCTATTAACTTAAATAGTATATATATTTTAATACAGTCTCTCTTAAATTTTAAAATAGAGTTAATATAGTATATAGATTTATATTCTTAGAGTTTATACTATTCTAAGAAAGTCTAAAGCTATAAGTCTAATAAGATAGTATAGTACTTAGTAAAGAAATAAAAGAGCTTAATACTACTATCTTCTTTTCTCTTTATTAAGAGATAGCTTTCTCTTCTTCTACTAGCTCTATAACTCTCTTTATATACTCTATAGCTTTATCTTATATAGTACTACTATTCTATTTAGTCTAGTTACTGGTTTTCTCTAGATATATACTATAATTTATAAAGTAACTCTTAGCTAGAATTACTTAGAGAGAATTAGCTTAAAAGACGTTAGTTTCTAAAGACTTAACTATTACTTAGTATTTTATCTTATCTACTATATTAACTTCTTTATTTTATTCTTATTAGAGTTTATAAAGTTATTAGATAGAATAACGTTAAGTACTAACGAGACGGCTAGACTAACGAGACGGCTACTTTTCCTTAGTATAGCGAACACTATATACGAATAATTAAATTACTTAATACTATAAACTAATTCTTCGTACAGCTTACTTATATTAGATTTAGAATCTTCTACTATATCTTTCTAATACGTACGAGCGTTATACCTAGTCTTACTATAGTTACTATACTACGATTAACTTAGTAGAGCTCTTTCTTAACTACTACTACTACGCGCCTTCTTTACTACCGTACGACTACTAGAAGCGCTCTTAGCTACTACTATTACTATTATACTATACTCTATTATCCCGCTATACTAGATCTGCTTTCGCTTTTAACTTTTTCGCTTAGTAATCTCTACTAATTACTCTTTAAGCTCTCGTACGCGGGCCTTAATAAGAATATTTTTATATAGCATCTCCTTAGCTCCTTTAATAAGCTTTAAGAAGCCTACTTAAGCACTTATTAGTAATTATACAAATAAATCTCTTATAAGCTTTAACTATAACCTAAATTCGTACGTATTACTTAGTGTTTAAGACTGCTAGAGCGTTTCTAGTTAGGCTACTAGTAGAGGTACTAGTAATAGCGTATAAAGATAGATATTAAGGCGATTAAGAACTCTCTACGCGTTAATAGAAACTAGCCCTAATACCTTAAAGGCCTTCTTATAGTTATCGTACGTAAACACGTTAAAAAACGCGTCTCTAAAGGCGGGAAGAAAGCCTTCTTTATTAATATAGAAGACGCGTCTAGATGCTAAGGCTTATACGCGTTAGGAGTACTTAACTTTTAATAGCGAAAATAATATAATATTAAGTAGCTAGAGAATATATAATAAATAAGTAAGTATATAAAGAGTTAGGATCCTTCATGCGAGATAGTAGTCCTTAAAATCCTAGTTAAGGTAGCTCTTATAGCCGTCTAAGATAAGTAGTCTATATAACTCTCTCTAACGCGCCTCTATATACTAGTTAAAGTACTTTAACTACTTAAGACTAAGCTTATTATTTGTCTATCTATTCTTAGAGACTAAAAGCTTCTAGTTATATAGTATACTAGTCTCTTTATACTAGGTAGAGATATAGACGCGTCCTTTATAGATAATAAATAGTAGGATAGCGTACCTAGCGGCGTAGATACTTTAGATAACTATTACCTACTTCTAGTCCTCTAGCTAGATAAGGTTAGGCCTTATACGTCTCTCTAAACTAGTAACTACCTTTATTAAGCTAATAACGCCTATCTAAAAGCTAGTCTTATTAAAGTTATAGATATCGTCGTCTATAACGCTATACTTAGCTATAGTCTCTCGTATAAGTGTAAACTACAGCCTAATAACCTCTAGATTTTCTTAGAGTATTCTTTTATAGTCCTTTAGTCGACTAAAGGCTATCTTAAGCTCCTCTATATAAGAGATAAAGCGCTTAGCCTAGTTCTAGCTAGTAGGTATCCTACTATAGGTAGCTAGCAGTTTATCCGCTATATTAGCTACCTTACTTAATAGAGGAGAAAATCCTCGTACGTAAAGGCTAAGAATATATCGTACAATAGTTTACTCTTCTACTAAAGTAAGCTTTTAGTTATTAGGTAGTGTTTTAGGCTAAAAGGTAATTTTGTTTAGCTAATTAGAGAGCTATTAATATTGTATATTAAAAGCTATAGTAGCCTTTCGCAATATCTTAAATTAACGTAAATAATACGCACGAAGGGTAAGATTTCTTCTACCTTCTTACTAAAGTAAGAAAGTTTAGTTATATTAAGATATTAATGTTCGTACGGAAAAGTAGTTATGCTAAGGAAAAGTAGCCGTCTCGTTAGTCTAGCCGTCTCGTTAGTACTTGACGTTATACTTATATATAATAGCTAATAAAGTATTCTTTATACGCTAAGTAAGCTTAATACTACTTAGTCTCTATAATAGGCTAAGTACCTTAGTACTTCTCTATAAGATACGTATACAAGATTTTAATCTATAAGATAGATTATTATATTATTATTGTAGTTTGTTAAATATATCTATATAACTCTTATATTTAATAATTAAGAGTCTTACTATCTATACTAATAATACTAAATAAAGTAATAATAGTATAGATTCAACGTAACTCTATAGTTACTCTTTAGAACTAGATAGATTATAGCTTCTAGATACTTTAGATATAAGTATAATATATTATATATAACATATGAAATAAGATTAACTCTAACTTAAATACTCTACTAATTCTAATAGCTTACAAATTACTAAAAGACTCTAAAAGTTTAAGTACTAAAGTAGATTACTAATCTTATAGCTATTTAGTAGAAAGCCTTCTAAGAAGCTCTTAAATACTATAAGATACGCGTTAAGTAGTATAAGAATAATAAATATAACTAGTTATAAGAAGAAATAGATAAGTATTTAATATAATTAAGCGTTACTTCTTATTTTATCTATATATATTATATACTAGATAAAGTATTATAAGAAGAAATAACGAATCTAAAGCTTACTATTAGAGTAAGTAACTAAATTAAATTAAAATAAACTAGAGAATAATACTTAGCCTTACTTAAACATATAAGAAGTCTAAATTAATAGAATATATAGCTTACTAAGTATAATTAGGCTATAATAGAAGTAGAAGTTTATAATATACTAGAACTATTCTAACTTAGTATAATTATAAACAACTTTCTTTTTACTATCTATAAAATAGTACTTATCTAGACTATAAGCTTTTAAGATAATAGCTATTAGATAGATACGATATACTATAGAAAGATAATAAAATACTTCTAAGAATATATAATAATATACTATCGTGTTTTACTAGCGAGCGCCGCACTCTACCGAGCGCCGTAGTTCCCCTTACTAACACGCGTACGTAGCAATAACACGTAATATCTTAATAACTACAACCTCTTAGAGCTTATACTAAAGCTAATATACAGCTTACCCTCTCTAATATTAAATTCGACTAGATTATAAGCCTACAACGCGCTAAGGTAATCTATAAAGTGCCTAAGCGTACAATACAATAGCGACGCGACAGGAAGCCCTCTAAACGCGACTACGAGCCAAACTTAAAGAGCCTAACAAAGCTAGAAGAGGAGGTAATTATATAACGTATACTTAATAAGAATCTACGTAGAGTGCCGCTCTTAAAGCTATACGTACGAGATATAGCTAATAGATTACTACGCGATCGCAGCGGCAAGTCTGTTAGTAAGAACTAGGTTAATAGGTTTATTAAGTGTATACCTAAGCTACGTACGCGCTAGACCCGTCTATACGATTACTAGCAAGCTCTCTATAAAGATCTAGCGATTATTAAGCTCTAGTTCACGCTAGTTTAGAATATAAAGGCGAAGTACGGTATTATAGACAACGATATATATAACTTTAATAAGTCTAGCTTCCTAATAGGTAAGATATCTTTATAACTTATTATAATAGGCATAGAGAAACCTAGGAAAGTAAAGAAGCTTTAGCCTAGTAATCGCGAGTAGACTACGTTAATATAAGGCGTTAGCGTAATAGGGCGTATTATCCTACTCTTTCTTATCTTTACTAGTAAGGTTCTTATCTCTAACTAGTTTACTAAGGATCTTCTACGTAACTAGGTTATTTAAGTAAGCCTAATAGGCTAGACGAATAACGATTTAGCGCTTACCTAGCTTAAATACTTTAATACGCATGCGAGGCCTATAGGAGTATATAGGCTACTAATTATTAATAGCTACGAGAGCTACTACTTAATAGATTTCTAGGATCGCTATAAGAAGAAGAAGATTATCGCCTTCTATATATATCTATACTTATTATACTTCCTATAGCCACTTAACGTCGCCTACTTCTCGCCGTTAAAGCGCGCGTATAGCGATAAGATCTTAGCCTTAGTACGCGATCGTATCTACTATATTAATAAATAGACCTTCTTACTAGCCTTTAAAGTAGCTTTTAAGAAAGCATTTATAAGAGAGAATGCTTACGTAGAGTTTCGAGGTGCTAGATTATCTCTATATAATCTATAGGCTATATTATCGAAGCTAGATATATAGCTACGTATATAGACTCTACTATAGTAAGACAACGCCGCTTAGGAGGCAAAAATACTACGCAACGCTAAAGAAATAGAGGCGCAATTAACGCTAATTTAAAACAGAATACAAATCTATTAGAGGTCTCTAGTAAGTTTACTTAACAAGCAGGTATAATAGCTAACAAAAGGCGCGCAGCAGATAGCTTATAAGATAGTATTAATACGCGTAGAGATAGGGCGCCTTCAAGACGTAATAGAGACGCTTACTAAGCGGAAGAGTCGCAAGAGACGCTACGTACAGGTAGAGAAGACACTAATAGTTAGCGAGGTATTAGACTTAATTGCTAAAAGAGAGAGTAGTAGGCGTAAGAAGGGTAAGGAGCTAGCGAAGAGAGTGCGCGTAATACGACGCTACAGCTATTGTAGTAAGATTAGGTATAACTCTCGCACGTGTAAGGTAGAAATTAAGGATATAAACAATAGCGACGCTTCTAAATAATACTATACTATTATAAGAGAATAAAATTTATATTATACTACTAAGCTACGTTACTGCGCGTACGCCTCGCTGTTTTTCGTGCGGCGCTTAGTAGGGTGCGGCGCTCGCTAGTAAAACACAATATTCTATTTAAAGATTAGAGAAGTATAAAGTAGCTATAGCTACTTATAATAAAGATACTTATAAAACAAATACGCTTACTAGAAGTAAATCTTACTATCTACTACTTAGAATACTATATAGTAGAGTTACTACGCTATTAACTAAGTAAACTTAGAGATATCTTTATAAATAATAATTAGAGTTAGAATTAATACTAGCTATAAGAAAGCTATCATAGAAGAAGTTCTTAGAGTAGGTTACTAGCTTAAATTCTAAATAAAAATATTTCATACATTTCTAAGATTATAAACTTAAAGTATACTATTATATCTACTTAGACGTAGCGCTAGAGTAGTAGAAACTTAAAGATATAATAAAGAAACTTAACTAATTAAGATATAAAAATAATACGTTATAAAAATACTTAATATATATATAGTAATTAGGTACGATAGTTAAGTAGAGCACTTAATATAGGCTTAGTATATAGGTAGGACTAATAGTTAAATAACTAGTAAGATTCTACGTACTAAGAAGAAAGCTTAGTACGTTAGAGCTTCGTAGATATCTAACTATTACTAGCTTCTTAGTAGCTTATCTTAGCTAGTAAGTAGCTAAGCTAGTTAGTACGTATAGAGTACTAGTAGTAACGTTATACTATATAGATATCTAGGCGTATAGGTAGCTAGGCTAGGTAGCGCTAGGTTTAGTTCTATTATACTACTCTCTCTCTCTAATAGTATATAGGTATAGATAGTGTCTCTATAGAGTAAGAGACTACGCTACCGTTTTTAGTAGGTAGTAGTATAGGAGAAAACTAGACAGATAAAGTAGAGTATAGATTCAAATTAAGTAACTAGTAACTTCTTAAAGAAAAGAGTCTTTAATAGCTATCCTATAGGCCTAGTATTGTTAAGTAAAGAATTAGAGAATGCCTTAGCTATATCTATACGCCTAGTCTTATACCTAAACGTTAGCCTCTAATAGTACTATATACTATATACTATACACTATTATAAGCCTCTCTAACTTAAGACGCTTAGCCCTATTAAGCAACTATTACTTCTAGACCCTAGCCTAAGTATTCTAAAAGAAAGAAAAATAAGAAGAAAATAAGTTAGACCTAGTAACTCTACGTAAAACTTCTATAACTAAACTATTTCTAATTCTTAGCGCTTTAGTAGCACTTCCCCTACGTACCTATCTCTAGTACTAATCTATAGGCTTCTTTAATAATCTACTAGCCTATATATATACTACGCCCTTAGGAATAGAAGCTATAGTAGTACCTATAAGTATATTAGAATAAGACCTAGCTACTATTAATAATAAGTTTAAATTCTATCTTTACATTAGTTCTTATAGACTAGTAGTACTTATAGATCTAGACTACGACCTTATACTCTTACTTAGCTATTAACTTAAATGGCGCGTATATATTATTTGAGCTTCTCTTAGTTTTAGAGCTAGTGTAGGCGATTTATATAGATCTATATTTATAGAGTAAATACTACCTTAAGGGAGCTTAGAACTATAAACCTAATAAGATAGCGTAGAGCCTAGCGAAGAAAGAAGAAAACTTATATTAATACTTTTCTTCTCTTACCATAGATAGATAGCTTTCTCTTCTTCTACCAGTTCTATAATCCCCTTTATATACTCTATAGCCTTATCTTACGTAGTACTACTATTCTACTTAGTCTAGTTACTAGTTTTTTCTAGATATTTACTATTATTTCTAAAGTAACTTCTACTTAGAATTACTTAGAAAGGATTAGGTTAAAAAGCTTTAATTTCTAAAGTCTTAACTATTTTCTAGTATTTCTTAATAAAGTCTAGAGTATTCTATCTAGTCTATAGTATCTATATCTTAATTCTAGCCTTATTAGAGTTTATAAAGTACTTCTAAAGTTACTTCTATACTATTAGATAACTCTACCTTTTTTAATATATAATCGCCTTCTAGATATATTTAAGATACTCTAAGTAAATATTAGTAGAGAAGAGCTACTTAATTTCTCTATATTTATTACTATAGCTAAATAGACTTCTTAGAGTAGCTATAAGGTCGTAGTAAGCTTAAGTAATTTCTTTATATATTACTATTACTAGAATTTCTATTAGCCTATTTCTTTCTATTACTAACTATAGAAGAATAGTCTATTATTTCTTTATAGTAGGACTAGTTAACCTATATAGTATATAAGAATCTATTATTTAGACTTACCTAGCCTAGTAAGGCTATTTTACCTACTTAACTCTTAGTATCTTCTAGCTTATTTTTGATAGCTAATACTTTTTATCTATCTATACCTTAATCTTTTCCGCTAAATCTATCTACTTATAAGCTTTCCTCTATTCTATATACTTCTTAGTATTATTATAGAACTTTAGTAGTACCTCTATATAGTTTTACTTATTACTGTCTATTATTACTATACTACTCTATATTATATTATATCTACTCCTTAACCTTCTAGATAGGTATACTTAAAGTTTATCTTCATATAATAAAAGCAGGTATTATCGCCCTTCTTCGTCTAGTTAGTATAGTAAGAGTAGAAAATAAGGGTATATTCTCTTTAAAGAATAGAGTAATATAAATAGTAACCTAAGTTATAATATATAGTCTACTAAATAAGCGAGTAATATATATTCTATACCTAACTTAGATTTAGACGTTCTTTAATTTTACGTAAGTAGTATATATATATTCTAAAAGCTTAGTCTATTATCTTACTTATCTCTAGATCCTTAAATAGCTATTTAAAATATAGTAGTATAATATTACTAGTTTAGTAGAACTTAGCTTAATAGATATTATACTCTATAACTTTTAGTACCTTATTCTAGTTAATCTCTGTAGTACTCTCTCTAGAGATTAGCTAGTAGCAATATAATCCTAGATTATCTATTTTACTATATTTATAGAATAGCTTTTAAAACAGAATACTCTCTATCTTATAAGCTTATAGTATACTCTAATATCTCTTATTCTAGTATAGTAGGTAGAGCGTATTATAGATTAATAGAAACTTTATACCGCGTATATAGATACCTATATATAAAGCTATTATTTAAAGATAAGTAAAGTAGATATTTTTCTTTATAAAGACTAGCTCGCTTATTTTTTACTTATATATAGCTTTATACTAGGCGTCTATAAGAGTTATACGTTCTAGATCTTTAAGCTTATCTTAGCTCTACCTAACTTATTATATAAAGTTCTTTAGCGTCTTTATAGTTAATTTATATCTATAGTTACTACTCTTTAACTCTACGTCTTCTTCTAAGGTAATTAAGTTCTTATTATCTTCCTTCTTTATTAAAAGATCTAGATTCTACCTACTTTAGCTACTAGCGCTTTAGTCTAGTAGAGAAAGAAACTAGTTTAAAGTAGTCTTACTTAGTAGGTTAGTTACTACCTTTTACTTTTAATAGATTATTTATCTTTCTACGCTTTACTCTTTATTTACTTTATCTAAGTCGTTATCTAGCGTCTTAAGATCCTAACTTTTAGTCTAGAGGTATAGAGAGTCTACTCTAATCTCTCTCTTCTACTTTAAGAGTACTAGTACTATAGATTTATAATCTACTAGTGTTATAAGCAACAAGCAGGTTACTCTCCTAAACGAAGAATGCGACGCGGTTAGACCAAGTCGCAAGAAGTTTAAAGGTAACGATTAGCGCGGGGCGTAGGTCACGTAATTACTATTATACTAAGATACCGCCAACAGTAATAGTAGGGTAATCTATAATGGCGGCTATTACAGGTAGGTACTACTATTAGTAATAGTAGGCCGAGATAGTAATAATAGAGCATAGCAACGAAGGTATAAAGGATAGATAGTTTTTATTATTATATTCGTTGTAGTCAAACTCAAATTGTACTTTCTTATAAGTCGCTTATACTTAACAAGATTATTGCATATTACTCTATTGTATATAGAGTAGGATTGTCAAATCAAACTATTAATACTCCGATAACTCTTTTCTACTAAAGATCGCTAGACAACCCTTACGGTAGCTATCCCCTAGCTTACCTACCTTAGTATAGACTAGGATAGAGAAGTATAGTAACCCTCTACACCTAGTGTAGCCCCCTTAGTCTCTACTTACTATAGAGACTAGACCCCGTGTAACAACTAGGTTATATATATTTAATCGCAATATTAGCGTCGCTTAAGATTACTAGGTAATAGCGTAAATATAGCTAGATCTATATTATACTCTAGTAGCTAGAATAGACTATTATTAACGTAAAGTAACCTCCCTCTAGGTCCTTAAATAGGTAAACTTAATTCTAGACTACTCTCTAAAACTTAAATATAGAAGCTAACTTTTAATCTATTAGATTAATTAGACGTAGTATAGGTTAGTTTTTATAGCTATTATGTTTAAGGTCTAATTAGCTTAAGTTTATACTCTTTACTAGCTTTATAAGCTAAGGTATTATATTATCTCTAAAGGTTTTAGCCTCTATAAACATATAGAACTATATTAAAGCTCTAAAAGTATTTATCTAGTTAGTAGTATTTACGTACTAGTCTTTCTAAGTTCCTATTATACTTAGGCGCTCTACTACCTTCGTATTAATTAGTAAAGCTACCTACTTAAGTAGTATTTTTCTTAGTATAAAGCTTATAGCTATTAATCCTATATAGTTAGTGATTAATTATAATATATATAAAGCGATATAATTTTTTTAGAGCCTAAGTTTAAGCTTCTTAATATAGCTAATTATTCTCTCTAGTTCTCTAGTTTAGTCTCTTTTCTACCTAGCGGTTAATTTAAAGATAGAATAGAGAGCGTTAAATCTAGCCCCTCCTCTATACTACTCTATAAGTTCTAGTATTATTCTAAAGAGATCTCTAAAAGCGACGACAATTATCGCGACTATATCTATATATATACTAGTATTCATAGCCTATTAGTCTACTACTACTCTCTTCTTCTTTCGTAATAGGCTTAGAAATTCTTTCTTTTACTATAACTACTACTATTATATTATTAAGGAAATTAATCTTTATATTATAGACTAAACTAGGAGTATTAGCTACTAAAGGGTAATCTTAGTTTTACTCTCTAGTTTACCTTATATTACGTAGTATTATATCTATAGTCTACTCTCTCTTTACTATATCTTTTTCTCTAAACTTATAGAAGAGGCTAGATATTACTAGTAGTAGAGGCACTTAGTCTCTTTCTATATTACATAGTTTCTATAGAGTTATCTTTACTATATTATTAGCTACTTTATTAGTTATAGCTTATTACTTATTAATAGGCGTAAAAAAGCTATAGTAGATAGGTAGAAGAGTTAGAGCTATAGACCTAGTTACGTTTCTTTTATACTCTTATCTTTAGTATACTCTTACCTAGATATGTAGGTAAAGTTAGATAAGTAAGTTTAAGTTATTATTTATAGTATTCTTTACTTTCTTAGGCTACGGCATCGCTGTTTATATATAGTAGTATTATAGTAGATAGCTGTAAAGATCTCTTCTAGAGAGGAGGTCTAGAGTTAGTTCTTAGAGATCGAGCGAGTTTAATAGACGGTAGAGTTATATAGTATAATTAGAAGATTAATATAATATATAAAGAGTTAAGAATTAAGTACTAATTCTTAGATTTCGAAGTTAAATATAAGAAACTATAAGAGCTTATTATCTATTACTATATACTTATAGTACTCGTAGCCCTTACTTAGAGAAGCCTAAGAAATCCTTAGTAGCTAGCGTATAAGAAGTATTTCTTAGTATTATATATATAAGAAGTCGTACTAAGACTCTTTCTCGCGTAGGCTTAGCTAAGAAGGTTACGTAACTATACTTCTATATCTTATATAGTAGGTTAACTAGCTATCTATACTTCTTTAACCTAACTACTATACCTCTTCTCTTAAAGGTCTATAATACTATTCTCCTCTTCTCTAAGCTTATCCTTAAGCTTTTCTAATATACCTATAGCTAATAATATCTATTTCTAGGTCTAAAGAATATCTTTATCTTACTCTTAAGATTTATTATAACGGTCTCTCTACGACCGTCCTCTATAATTATTATTTTATAAATAACTATTAGTGCGTCGCGATACCTAAAGTTAATAGTAAGTATTTAAAGTATTTAGAGTGCACTTATCTAGGTTATCTATATATAAATATATTATAGATGTTCTTAGACAAGACTTATAAAGAGTATTAAAAGAAGGTAGATAATAATAAGCTTCTATTAGCTTAGGTTATTTCGCGCTTACTATAAAATATAAAAATATTAAAGTAGGCTAAAGAGCGTACTACGAAGAAAGCTATATATTTAGTAGATACTTTACGTAGTTTAGGTAATAACGTTAATACGTAAGAGCCTACTAATTATTCTATAGTAGATACTTTAGAGAGTTTCTTACCTATAATATAGAGTACTCTAGGTTTCTTAAATACGCTTACGTTATCTACTAACTTTAGCGATACTCCTATATTTTCTTTTAGGTAATTTCTCCTTATAAGTTCATTTTCTAATATTTCTAAAAACGTTTCTTATAATTATTTAGGTTCTGTTTTAGTTCCTATATATTTTCGCTTTCTAGGTATCTTAACTATTTAACTAGGTATTTCTTACTATTGTCCGCAACTTAATATACGATAATCTTTTTAACTTGAAATTTATTTTCTTCTTCTATTTTATAGTAGAAGGTTTTCTATAATAGCGTATCTAGGTATACTAGTTCTAAAAGGTTTACGTAGAACCTTAGGTAGATCTTAGCGTCTAGTAGTAGATTAAGTATATACGTAACTAGTCCTTTCTAATTAAGAATTAAAAATAGTCTAACCTTAACGTTATCTAGCTCTTTACTTAGTCGTTTAGTTTATAGATTCTTTATAAGTAGGTATACTTTATCCCTCTTCTTTAGGTAAGGTGCTGTTTTTCTTTTCTTATTAATATATAAAATACTCTAGCGTTATACTTTCTTAAGTTCTTTCTATAAAGACTTATATACTTTCTTAAGCTTATTAGCTGTAGCGATAGCTACTTCTATTTTCTAACTTAGAAGTGTACGTATAAAGAGATTTAGGTATCTCCTATAGTTTACGTGAAATAGAGTCTATTCTATAGACTCTAAAAGCTTGTTATTATATACTATTTATACTATTAGTAGTAGTGTAACCTAATTATCTTATTAGTAGTTTATATATACTTATAAGTATACTTTTATAGTTTAGTTTATTCTTTCCGTCTAACTATCTATCTACGGATAGTACGCTATTAATAGCTTTCTTTTTTTTCTAATTACTATAAGTAGTATTGTCTAAAAGTTTAATATAAAGAGCTTATCTCTATTACTAATAATTAACTTTAGTATACTATAATACCTAATAATTTAGTCATTAATAATATATACTAGATATATTACCGTGTAATTATTTCTAAATAGGATATACTCTACTTATTTTATAAATCTATTAACCATAACTAGTATCTTATTATATACTATATTAGTTATAGAGTCTTTTAATATTAGTAGACCTATAATAAAATCTATAGAGATATCTACCTACAGTTCTTATAGTAGCTCTTAAGCTTATATTTCTCTATATAGTTTTTATATACTATACTTACTCTTTTAATACTCTATATATTTAGCGATAAATAAGGTAACCTTATCTTTTATTCCTAGAAACTCCTGATTACGTTAGATAAGTTCTATTATTCTAGTAATATCTAGATACCCGTGTACTAAGTTATTATAGTATTATTTAATAATTACCTCTTATAATTCTTCTAGTATATCGTTTCTTATATTAAGAATAGCGTTTAGCGTCTTAGCTAGTCCTAGCAATTTATCTTTATTAACTTTTAGTATCGCGGTATTAATAACTTTCTTAGTACTCATAATATCGTATTATTAGCTAAGAGCGTCTACTCTACTATTCTTCTTTTCTAGTATATATATAATCTTAAACTTATATTATTCTAGTATTTCTAACTATCTTACCTATCTGCGGTTAAGTACTTTAGTAGTTATAAAGTTTACTAGATCCTTATAGTCTATATATATCGTTAATTCTAAGTAGCTTTCTACGTATACTCTCTAGTACTATAAGTATATAATAATAGTGAGTAGCTCCTTATCGTCAACGTCGTATTATTTCTCTAGTTCTATAAATTTATAAGAGTAGTAGGCGATTAGGTACTATTTACCTTTATATATTTAACTAGTATATCTGCTTAGCGTAAGATTTAAGGCGTTAGTCTTAAAGCGTAGTAGTTAATTTACTTAGAATATATAGAAGTATAGTAGTTCTATACTTATATTCTTAAGCGTCTAAAAGGCTTCTTCTACCTTATAGCTCTACTTAAAGAGTATATCTTTTTTTATAAGTTTTGTTAGAGAGATAGCGATCTTTAAGTAATTCTTAATAAACTATTAGTTAAAGCTTAGAAATCTAAGAAATAACTATATATCCTTTACTATTCTTAGTTACAGCTAATTCTTAACTATTCTAATCTTATCTTTGCTTATTTATACTCTGTCCGCTTCTACTATATAGCCTAGAAAGTTAATCTTAGTTCTATAGAATTTATACTTCTTAGGTTTAAGTTAGAGGTTAAACTTATTAAGGCACCTTAGTACTATTATAATATATTTAATATAGTTCTCTTAAGTCTTAGAGTATATAAGAATATTATCTAAGTATACTATAATAAAGACGTCTAAGTATACTCTTAATACGTTATTAATAAGTTCTTAAAACGTAGCTAAGGTGATTATAAGCCTAAATAGTATAACTATATATTTATAGTATCTATATCTTATTTAGAACGCTATTTTCTATTCTTTACCTTTCTTAATTCTAATAAGGTAGTATTCGTCGTAGAGGTCTAATACTATATAAACTGTCATAGCGCTAGCTAGCAAGGATATGCTAAGACCTACTAGGCGCTAAGTAGCTATATAAACCCTAGGTGCGACTAGCGCACCTAGCGTTTGTAGATAAAACCTTTAAGACCTACCTAATAGTAGCTCTTTAAGCTACGTTCTATTCTTTAGCCTAGCCCTATACTGCCCGCGATACGTAGTAAATACACTAATTACGTATACCTATTCTACCTGCCTGCTATTCTCGTGATATTACGTAGCTTCTATATAGAGGTACTATAACTTTGAGTCCCGCTATAGACTGTTCTAAACTACTAGTAACTCTAGACTTAGCTAAAGCCTTTATAGCTAAGGTGCGTAATAACTCTAATAGCTAGTTACTATACTTGCGTAATAGTTATTAGTATATATAGAATCTAGAAAGCTCCCTTAGCGCCGCGCGTGCTATAGAGTAGGAGTACTAAACCTCTATTGCTAAACGCAAAGGAATTATCTACTACTAGAAGGAATAACTCGCCGCCGACTAGAAACAGATTACTAAGCTTAAAATTAAGAAGCGCTATCTAGTAGTGGCTATAAGCCCTACTATATAGACCTCTTATAAAACTATCTTCTAGCCTCTCTAAGCTATAGCTAAAGCTCTTGTAGATAACCTAATAAGACTGCCTACGCTTATTACTTCTCTACGTTCTAGAACTACTAGCCTTAGTAAGAAAATACCTAACTTAAAGGAGTTTAATAGAACTCGCAGCGACCTTCGGCGGTTTATCTAGTAGATATATAGTAAGATAAACGCGAACGCTAACTATTTTCCTCTAGCTACTAATTAGATAACCTACGTTATAGAGCGCCTTACTAGAAGCGCCTACGCTCTAATACTACCTAAGATCTAATAAAGTATTTCCTAGTTTGCCGACTACTTATAGATACTTAAATACCTAGAATAAGCCTTTAGAGACCCTAATCGAGCTTAGAACGCCTAGAATAAGCTCTTCTAACTAAGATAGAGGAACTACGACTTTAGTACCTACTTCTTAAAATTCTAGCGCCTCGCCTTAGAAGAAGATATACTAGAAAGCGCCCTAATACTTCTACTATTCTAAGGGATATCCCGCGAGCTATAGGATATACTACTCTATAACCTACTACTATCTTAAGAGTTCTCCGCTTACGCTAGCTACCTATAGAAGCTTAATAATTGCTACTAATAGTACTAGTAGTAAGTAGCCTAGAACTACTATGCCCCGCCTACTAGGACTACTTCTATTAGCTATACCTCTACTGCTAAGCTAACCTCTAGCCTAGACCTACCTAATAAATAAATAAACTCTCTCTATCTAGTATCTATAAACGCTGCGCTAGCGTATAAGCCTATAGACCTTAGCTTATAGAGAACTCTAGCGTTAAGTAGCTATAGAGAGAGAGGCGAATACTTCTACTATAGATCTAAGAACTATTAAGTAGCGTACTACTCTAAGCCTAATACTCGCCTATTTACGCCCTTTCGCGTAAGAGACGCTCGCTAATTTTCTAGCCTACCTACTACTTACTAGTCTCTTTATATATTATTACTCTAGCTTCTCTATCCCGCGAGCCCTCTGCGCTTCTCTTCTACTTACTACGCTACTAGCTTACCCGCTAGCCTAAGCTATCTATTAAATAGAATAAGCTTAAACTAAGTCGCGTTTAGGCTCTAAAATAGCGTAACTAGAGCTAACGCCCTCTAGTTTGTATCTCTACTACGTCTATTAAGGGACTCTTAGTGTACGAGGAAAGTAACTAGAGATCTAATATAATAATTCTACTTATTATACTAGTAGTAGAGGAGAAGACTCTACTAATATACGCTATAACTAATACTAGCGTAGAAGGTAAGAGGTTTATAGACTAAAGCTAGGCTAAGAGCTATAAGCTACCTCTATAGAAACTAAAATACTCCTTTAGTATAGTAACGTTTAATAGTAACCTATCTAAGAGTAGAGTAGTTACGTACTACGTTAAGGCTATAATACGAATAGAAGACTATACTAAGGTTATCTACCTAAATATAACGTAACTTGCTTACTACTCTATAATTCTAAGGATACTCTAGATAAAATAATATAACCTAAGAGTTAGCTTTACTAGCTATACTCTAATATTTAAGAGCGAGTACTACTAGAAGTACTATAATATACTTAGGAAGTTGAATAAGATCTACGCCCTATATAAACTCTCGCTAAAATTCTACCTAATAGACCTACCTAACTACCTAAAGCTACTAGAATACTAAGATATCGCGAAGGTATTACTTAACACCTACGCCGCGTATACGTAAAGAAACTACTATATATTTATAGTTACGATAGAGTAGATAGATCGCTATCTATCTTAGCCTAATATACCTAAATTACTAGATTCTAAGTTCCTACTACTAGTAGAGATAAGAGACTTCTAGAATATCTTCTTACTTAAGAAGGTAGAGAAGCTCCTACTATACTACCTATATAACTATAATATCTATCTACTAGAAGGTAAGACGCCCCTTTTTAAGCCTCTATACTCTATATCTTAAGAAGAGCTTAAAGCCTTAAAGAAATAGCTAGAGGAAAACCTGCGAAAGAGCTTTGTTTAGCTAAGCTTCTTACCTACCGCCTTACCTATTCTATTTATTAAGAAGCCTAATAGAGGCCTCTAGTTCTATATTAACTACTAGAGACTAAATAATATATTAGTTAAAGACTACTACTTACTCCCGCTTGTAAAAGAGAGCCTGAATAACCTAAAGAGGATAAAGTACTTCTTAAAGGTTAATATTATTGCTACCTTTAATAATATACGTATAAAAGAGAGCTAAGAATACTTAATTACGTTCTATATACGCTTTAGCCTGTATAAGAGTTTAGTAATACTATTTAGGCTATCTAGAGTACTAGCTACCTTCTAGAGGTTTATTAATAATACTCTAAGAAGCTATCTAGACGTCTTCTATACTACCTACCTAGATAATATCCTAATCTATAGCTAAATAAGAGGTAAATACGTAAAGTACCTATAACTAGTACTAACTACTCTACGCGAGGCTAGATTATACGCTAAAATCTAGAAATGCGAGTTCTTTAAGGAAGAGACTATCTTTCTAGGCGTAATTATAGAACGCGAAGGTATTTATATAAACCTAAAGAAGGTCTAGACTATTTAGAAGTAGAAAACGCCGTCCTACCTAATAGATATCTAAGCGTTTATTAGATTTAGTAACTTCTACTACTAGTTTATATAAGACTTCTTAAAGATTATTGCCTCGCTAGTCGCCTTTATAAGAAAGGGGACTAAATTCCTCTAGAGTAGCGACTACTAGAGAGCTTTTAACTACCTAAAAACTACTTTTATAGAAGCTTTAATCCTAGCCCTATTTAACTAAGAAAAGAAGATTATCCTAGAGACTAACGCGTTAGACTATATATCCGCTAGAGTACTATCCTAGTATAGAAATAATAGTATACTCTAACCTATAGTATTCTTCTTAAAGAAGCACTTAACTATAGAGTATAACTATAAGATATATAATAAGGAACTACTCGCGATTATACGCTGCTTTAAGGAATAGAGACCTAAGCTAGAGAGGACTACTTCGCTAATTAAGGTTATTATAGACTATTATAACCTAGAGTACTTTATAACTATAAAGCTACTAAACTAATAATAAGCCTACTAGTTTAAGTTCCTATCTCGCTTTAACTTTTAGATTACGTACTATTCTAATAAACTAGGCGCGAAGCCTAACGCGCTAACTAGAAGATTAGAAGATCTACCTAAAGAGGGGGATAAGCGCCTTTAGCACTAGAGTTAAGTAGTGTTAAAGAAAGAGAACTTTAAGCTACCTCTAACTCTACTAGATACCTTCGCTATAACTCTCGTGTTAGCTACTACTTATCTTATTAACGTGTTACTAGTACTCTCTATACTCCTAGAACTAAAGAAGAGAGTCTACTTCTATAAGGATTATATTATCTGCCTATTCCTAATTATACGATCTCGCGCCTAAGAAAGCCTTAAACTAGTACTACTAAAACTAGTTATAGAACTAGCCCGCCTAATACTACTACCTAAGAGATCTATACTACTACTACTACTAATAGTAAAGAATCTATTTACTAAGAGTTACTAAAGTAATAAGAAACTAGAAGCTATACTAGAAGCCCTCCGCACTAAGCAGAACTGCTATAAGAGGATTACGCTAGCTAAGTGCGTAGAGCGTAAAGGCTACCTATACTACTAGGATTGCCTATACGTACCTAATAATCCTAAGTTATACGCTAAACTACTACGGATATACTATAAGAGCCCTATTACTAGCTATATAGGCTAATCTAGAACCTACGAGGCCTTGTTCTAAGAGTATTATTAGTCTAGTATACTAGACTACGTTAAGTAGTAGACTTAGAACTACTACACTTATAGAAGAATTATAATATTCTAAGAAGCGAAATAGAGAGTTCTAAGGCTACTACTAATACCTAACTAAGCCTAGTAAGACCTGTTAATAGATTTTATTACGCACCTACTAGAAAGTAGTAGATTTAATACTATACTAGTTATAGTAGATAGGCTTACTAAGATAAAGTACTTCGTTACCTGTAATAGTACCTATAACGCTAAGGAAGTAGCGCGCCTATTTATAAAGTACGTCTAGAAACTATACGGCCTACCTAAGACTATTATATTAGACTAAAGACTATAGTTTATATCTAAGTTTTAGAGCTACTTAACCTAACGCCTAGAGATCTAGTCCCTTCTATTAACTACTTATTACCTAGAGACTAATAGATAGATAGAGAGAGCGAACTCTTTTCTAGAATAGTACCTATAAAGCTAGGTCTCGTACCTATAAGACGACTAGGTAAGATAGCTACTACTAGCTAAATTCGCGGTAAATAATACCTATAACGAGAGTATCCGCGCGATACTATTCTTTGCGAACTATAGCTTCTATCTCTATCTAAGTTTTAAGCCTATTAAGTCTAGCTAATAGCCTACTACGCGAGACGCTAAAGACCTTACGCTAAAGATAAAGACTATCTATAAGTATCTACGCTTAGAGATCTGCGTTGTATAAGCCTAGTACGAGAAGTACGCTAATAGAAAGCGTAAGTCTACCCGCTAGTTCTTCGAGAACAACCTAGTCTAGCTAGATATCTAGAATATTAAGACTACCCGCCTATAGAAGAAGCTAGACTAGAAGTTCCTAGGCCCTTATAAGGTTACTAAAGTCGTTAGCCTATACGCTTACCGCCTAGAGCTACCTACTTTGATAAAGATTTACTCTATATTCTATATTAGCCTGCTTTACCTAGCTACTACTAACCCGCTACCTAGATAGCGATAAAACCTACCCCCTTCTATTAAAGTTAAAGGAGTAGAAGAGTAGAAGGTCGAAGATATTCTAGATTCCCGTTAGGACTGCCGCAGCTAAGGAGGCCAGCCCTAACTAAAGTATATAGTAAAGTAGGCTAGCTATAATAAGCTAACTAAGGTTCTAGCTAATTACCTAGAGAACGCTTAAGAGATTGTTGCGAACTTCTACTACTATTACCTAGGTAAGCTAAGGTAGCCGCGTTAACGGAGCTCCGCCTAAGAAGAGGAGTACTATTATAGCGCTAGCTAGTAAGAATACGCTAAGACCTACTAGGCGCTAAGTAGCTATATAAACCCTAGGTGCGACTAGCGCACCTAGCGTTTATAGATAAAACCTTCGAGACCTGCCTAATAGTAGCTCTTTAAGCTACGTTCTATTCTTTAGCCTAGCTCTATACTACCCGCGATACGTAGTGAATACACTAATTACGTATACCTATTCTACCTACCTGCTATCCCCGTAACATAAACCTTTACTTACGATAATTAATTCTAAAGTTCTATAATATTTAGTAGAGAGTATTAATTCTTTACTATAATATTATTTAGTTTCTAGTAGTCGACGTATATTCTTAGTAGTCCCTTTTTCTTTAGTACGAATAGTATAGAGAATTCTACTAGTAATAATAAGAGTTAGATATAGCCCTTCTTTAAGTTCTTATCTAGCTATTCTCTTAATATTTTAAGTTCTATCTCTAATAGTTAATATATTAGCCTAAAGAGTAAAGTTTTGTCTTCTTCTAGGATAATTTTATAGTCCTAGAGTTAATACTTTAGTAAGGCTGTACTATCTACTACTTTCTAGAATAGGTACTAAAATCTTCTATATTTTATAGAGATCTTAGAAGTTACGCTATTCTCTAATACTCTCTCTTTATAACCGAAGAGTACTCTATTAGTATCTAAGAAGTTAGACCTGTATTATCTTTAATAGCTATCCTTTAGTTAAGGTTCGCTATACGTCGCAATATTATTTAGTTTTCTCTTATCTACTACTTAGTTCTATTAGTGCGTAGGCTAGCTTATAGTTACGTCTATTCTATAGCACTTAAATAAGAACGTCTTTAACTTCTAGTTAATTCTAGAGTTATATTCTTATAACTAGAGAAGTTCTAGTATAATATTATAGGTAGCTAGTCTAAAGATATCTAGGTC
The DNA here is from genome assembly GCA_000465215.2 of Pyrenophora seminiperda CCB06. Classification (NCBI taxonomy): domain Eukaryota; kingdom Fungi; phylum Ascomycota; class Dothideomycetes; order Pleosporales; family Pleosporaceae; genus Pyrenophora; species Pyrenophora seminiperda. Next base: position 1,803,153 of record KE747809.1, read on the forward strand.
TATCTTCTTCTAATAATTCGCTATACTAAGCGTTACCTCTATAACCTCGTATATAATCTTATTATTACCTAGTATTAACTATCTATTAGCTACTTATAGAGGGTAAGCGTCTTATTTTTGTAGTAGTATTAGTCTAGCTAACGCTACTATATACGCTAAAACGTAATTAGCTTAAGACTCTAAGTTAATTAATACCTATATATAATATCTATTAAGCTATACTAGTAGCTTAATAAGGTTAAAGAAGTTTACTACGTTAATCTTCTTACTTAGCCTCTCTAGGCTATACCTAGGCCTAAAAAAGCCTAGTTCTTAAATCTATAGTAGTTCTTAGCTATAGCGTAAAGGTCGTATTCTCTATTAAGGTACGTTTACTAGTTAGATTCTTAATATTTCTAAGTATCTTCTTCTGCGTATTTAACTAGCCGTATTTACTATATCTATATAATTCTTTATAGATTATTATATTCTAGAAAATAAAGTATTTCTCTTTTATTCTATAAGTATCTTAGATATAAGTTATTCTTATAGTAAAACTATTACTACTTATATTACTTATAACTTACTAGTTTCCTTAGAAACTATTCTAAATCTACTTTTTTAGAGTAGTAGGTTCTATAGTAGTCTTTAAGATATACTATCTATAATAGTTTCTTATACTCTAGATTTCTTAGGTCTATCTAGTAGTATAATTCGTCTATTTCCTTACTAATAGCCTTTACCTTTTACTTCTCTTGCCCTTACGTTAGCTTTGTCTAGTAGAAGCTAGTATTATTAGACTAGTTTTAATCTTATTACGCTTCTTAAGTCTATACTTTATAAATAGTATCTTTCTATAACTTAATTACTTTATTAATCTATTTAAGGTCTATAGTTATTAGTTAAAACTCTATAAATTTAGGTAGAATATTTTTCTAGTCCTATCGTACTTCTTACGCTAACTAGTAGAAGTTCTCGCGTATAGCTACTATAATATTAGGTTCTTTATAGGCGTTTTTAATATCTACCTTATTAAGGTATTAAAGTAACTAGTTAATCTAGTTAGCTAGTTTATAAAATTCTTAACTATATACGTATAGTATAGGTAGCCTATTAGTTTCTCTAAACGCTACTATCTTACTAAATTCAGTATAATTAGTATCTATAGTCTCTAGTTCTTCGTAGAAGTCTTTTTTAACTACGTTACTAGACTTAGAGTCTAATTTAATAAGAGTAAGGTTATCTAGTCTCTATACAGTATCCTCGTAATATCTATTAATCTAGACTCTAGGTATTATAATAATATTCTAGGTTTCTTTCTTTTAATTCTTAGGCTCTACCTTATAGATAGTATTAAGCTATCTAACTACTTTATTCTTACTATAGTAGTTCTAAGCTATATAGCCTTTCTTACTATAAGTATAGTAAGTAATATTCTTTCTACTATATAGCTTCTTATTATCGCCTTAGAACTTTATCTTGCTAAAGTCTCTTCCTAGCCTCTTATTAATATTATTAAGGTATATAGGCTTATAGCTATTAGTCGTATATACTTCTAGAGTCTAAGGCTAGTAGCTTTATTACTTTCTCTAATTAGAGTATAAACGTTAAGTATTTTATTATAGTTAATTATTTATAGTTCTAGTAGTACGTATTCTCTAATTAAATAGTCTTTTCTCTAATATAAGCTTGTACAGTTCGTTGTCTAACTAAATAGCTTCTATTACGAGTTTCTTAAGCGTATTAAGGTTAACTCTACTTCTTATAAGTTCTCTACGTATAGTAGGTTTAAGACCTTATTAGTATATCTATATTAAAGCGTTATTATTCTATTTAATAACTATAGTATACTATTAAAATTCTATTGTGTAATTAGTAGTAGAGTAGGTTTATTATAGTCTTTAGATTTTCTACTTAGCGATTACTAATTCCTTAAATAGTAAGAAGTTTTCCCGTATCTTAGTTTTAAAAATATTCTAGTCCTTAACTAGGTTCGTATTATTAGCGTCCGTTATATTAATATCTATATAATAGTAAATAATTAGATTAGCCTATTTCTTAGCGTCGCCGCGAAAGTACGTAGTAGCTAAGATAACCTTATTACTATCTTTAATTCTATATCCTTAGAGATAAAAGTAGCGGTTAACCTAGAGTAGCTAAGCTTTAAGCTTCTTATAGTCGCTATAGTATAAGTTAGGTTTATTACTATAGTTAGCTACGCCTCTAGTCTAGGAAACGTCTAGAGTATCTATTAGAGTATTACTTATCTTAAGAGTATTTAAAGTATAAAGATCTCTTCTAAAGAGAAGGTCTAGAGTTAGTTCTTAGAGATCGAGCGAGTTTAATAGATAGTAAGGTTATATAGTATAATTAGAAGATCGATATAATATATAAAAGGTTAAGAATTAAGTACTAATCCTTAGATTTTAAAGTTAAATATAATAAACTATAAGAGCTTATTACCTATTACTATATACTTATAGTACTCGTAGCCCTTACTTAGAGGAGCCTAAGGAATGTTTAGTAGCTAGTATAAAAAGAGTATTCCTTAGTATTAACTATATCTATAAGAAGTTATACTAAGACCCTTCCTCGCGTAGGCTTAGCTAAGAAGGTTACGTAACTATACCCCTACGTCTTATATAGTAGGTTAACTAGCTATCTATACTTCTTCAACCTAACTACTTATTATAAGTAATAGGTAGAGATCTCTCCTTAATAAGGGATACGGCGTTAAGAGATAACAGACGTATATATTAGAAGGTAAGAATCTACGCAGGGAGTAGGGATTACGTAACTACTATCTAGTTAAGACTCTACTATCTATAGATAGTAGCTAAGGAGATAGATAGTAGCGATAGAAGCTATATATACTATCTAAGGGATTAAGTAGATAGTACAGATAGTAGGATATAGTAACAAAGGTATAAAAGATAGATAGTTTTTATTATTATATTTATTATAGTTAAACTTAAATTATACTTTCTTATAAGTCACTTATACATAATAAGATTATTGTATATTACTCTATCGTATATAGAGTAAGATTATTAAATTAAGCTATTAATACTTTAATAACTCTTTTCTACTAAAGATCGCTAGACAACTCTTATAGCAGCTATTCTCTAGCTTACCTACCTTAGTACGGACTAGAATAGAGAAGTATAGTAACTCTCTTTAGTCTCTACTTACTATAGAGACTAGACCCCATATAATACTTTAACTACCTATAGATCTAATAGATAGATATTAATAAAATAGGTCGTTTAATTAAGAAGTTAAAAAAAGTATTATATTAGTAGTAGTAATAATAAGCTAGGCTACGCTAGCCTAAAGATTAACTAAACTACCTCTACTAGATAATAAAATACTAGACTAAGAAGTCTCTAAAGATAAAGATAAAGAAGAGGTCTTAGCGAAGTCTTTTAAAGATCTTAAATAATAGCTACGCTCTTAGACTAGATAGATAAATTCTATAATAGAACTTACTAACTAGTTAACGGCTTAACTATTAGGTACGCTAAATAAGAAATAGTATAAATAGATAAAACCTAAGATATTACTACCTAAGAAGTATAAAGGTAGAAGACTAGAACTCTACGTATCTCTTATAAACGTTAACTTATACTTTACGTTTAACGATATACTAAATAATTAGAAGAAAATTCTTATAGCAAATATATATCTAAAGAGTAAATTAGCTAGCTAGATATAACTCTATATAGAGGACTATCTCTATAGCCTAATAACTAAAGGAATTAAAGATAATACGTAAAACCTATTTAAGAGTTAGGAGAACTTTAAGAAGGAACTTAGATAAATCTTTAGAGAAGTAGACGCTAAAAACTAAGTAGAGAAGGTAATTACTCGCTTAAAGTAAACTAAGTTAGTATTAACCTATATAGCTAAGTTTAAGTAACTATAGTTACGAATTAACTAGAATAATATAGTACTTAGAATAGTACTTAAAAATAGTCTAAAGAATTAGATTAAGGATAGCCTAGTATACTATAAAATGCTAGAGGACTTATAGTTACTAATTAAGTTAGTAATCTAGATTAATAACTAACTATAGGAATAGGTATAATAGAAGTTAAAAATGATACTACCTATTACTAATACTAAAAGGTATTAATATTAAGCTAAGTATAACTAAGAAGGAGATATTATAATAGTAAGTAAAGTATAGAAGAAGGCTAAAAATAAGAAGAAAAACTCTAGAGGATAGAATTCTAATAGATTATTCTAGAAAGAGCGTTAGAAACGATATAATACTAGAGTATATCTACGATATAGTAAAGTAAGATACTTCTATAGAGACTACTTAGAGAATAATAAGAAATAAGAAACTAAAAGGATTAAGATAATCCGCGTAAGAACCTCTTACCTAGAATAAGTACATCTATCTAATAACGACGTTAGTAATATAGAGCTATATAAAATGCTCGTATACTAGATAATAAGACTTATAAATTAATACTAAATACTTATATAGCCTCTAATATTATTATATAGAAGGAAGAGGTAGAACTAGTAAACTAGATAGTCTATAGTTCTAAAGTAAAAGAGCGCCTAATAGAATATAGGTACTAGGTATATAGAGATATAGACTATATAGTATAGAACTACGCATATAGTAAAAGAATTACTATTACTAGCTTAGAGGCTAAGGAAACTATATACTAGGCTATATATAAGTAGCTATACTTTAAAGACTTAGAAGTACTAAGTAAGAAAGATCTAAGACCTTAGGTACTTAAGTAGAGGACTAGAGAATATTAGTTCTTATACTTTACCTAGTATAAGCGCTAATATAAGGTATATTAAAGACGACGTAAGACTATAGAATAGCGTATAGATAATAACTAGTATAGAATTTTTAAAAATAGCAAATATTACGTAAAGAAATACTAGATATACTCTAAATAGGTTTGTTTCTAGAAAAGTTAGCTAGACGCTATAAAACTAAACTAGAAGGATTAGCGGAGACTAACGCAATTCTACTAATAGTAAGAAAGCACGATAGAGAAAGATAAAGAGGTTCTATATAGTTACCTTTATTAGTTCTTTTACTATAAAGATAGCTATACTATATACTATAACGTAAAGTATAACGAAAACTATTAGCTTAAGAAACCTAGAGGTAATAGCGGATAGTTAAAAACTAGAATACTACTAGAGATAGATTTACGCTAGTATAGGTAGTTCTAAAATAACTTTCTAAAATATATAGAATCTAGAACTAATAAAACTAGGATTAAAAATAGACGTTTTTATATATAGATATAGAGTAACGGCGACTATAAATAGTAGTACTAATTAGATACTTATTTTACTCGAAGTAGTAGAGAAACTTAAGATTCTCTATTAGATTAAGAAGACTCTAATATAAGTAGAATTAGCTAAAGGTAACGCTATAGTATATAGTAATAGTATTATAAGACTAGAGACTTAGGCGGTGTTACTAGTAGTAGTAGGTATTAGAAACTAAATAAACGTTAATATTATAGATCTAGAACTAATAGAAGATATATTAATTAGATATAATTAGCTAGATAAGTATAATCCTCCTATTAATTAGTAGAAATAAATAATACGCGGCTAAGAACCTATATATAAGGTTACTAGTATATAAAAAGAAAAATTAAGCCTAGTAGTCTAGAGCTTACTCTAGATAGAGAGAATTAGTAAGATTTTACTATATAAGATTGTAAGAATCTATACAAAGGACTCTTAAAAAGTAGGAGTTATTTAGATAAGGCAAGTCGCGACTATAAAGGAAGAACCTTTACTACTAAATATACTAAAAGAGTATAATACGAACGAGTTTAGAGAACTATTTAAGAAAATAGAAGCTACTAAGTTAGTAGACTATTAGAATTAGAATTATAAGATTATTCTTAAAGAAGGTACTAAGCTCGTCCTAAGACTACTATACTTAATTATACCTAAGTATCACGCTAAGTTATAAGAGTATATTAGAAAGAACCTAAAAAAGAGATTTATCCGCGAAGGAAGTAGCCTAATAGCCTCGCCTATTTTATTCGTTAAGAAGGCGAATAGTAAATAGCGACTATATATAAACTTTAGACGACTAAATAGCGTTACTTAAAAGAACTAATATCTCTTACTACTAATTATAGAGCTTATAGACTAATTCTAGGGAGCTAAGTAGTTTACGAAATTTAACGTTTAAGCAGGATTCTATTAGATTAGGATTAAGAAAGAATTTAAGTAGTTAATAGCCTTTAAAACAAAATATAGACTTTTTAAATATATAGTTAGTTATACTATTAAGATTAATAAACGCGCTAGCGACGTTCTAATTAGTAATTAATAAAGTACTCTATAAATACCTTAATATCTTTATAACCGCGTATCTAGAC
>KE747809.1:1814227-1860217 GCA_000465215.2 Pyrenophora seminiperda CCB06
AACTTAAAGAAAACCTAATAAACTATAAGTCGTTAGTACGTAAATACTACTAGCGATACCTAGAGAATCTAGGTTTAGATTTCTAAGTAAAGAGGAAAAGTTAAAAGAAGAATTAAGAAAGTTAAAGAACTAGCTAGAATTAGTAAAAGATTTAGGTAGTAATAGTTTAATAGAGGTAGCTATACTCTCTAGACGACTCTTAAAGAGCCGTTTATAGAAGTCTAGAATAATCTTATTATAATAAGCTAAAGATAGCTTACGCTTCTCTACCTCTACGACTTTAATACGAAGATAAGTAACTTCTACCTTAGCGTAAAGTAAAGTAAGGCGCTTTTTCTACTTAGTATCTTCTACCTTCTTCTACTTCTCTTCTAAGATAAAAAGGTCGTATAGAATACGCGTAGTAATATAACCTATATACTAACTAGTAGACGTCTCTATAAAATATTTTAAGTTCTACTTCTTATAGTAACTATAGCGAAAACCTATCTCTTTCGTAGCTCTCTAAATATAGGTAATATAATTACGACGCTTTTAACTTAAAGTCTTCTTATAAGTTGTATAGAATTTCTAAGAGGTTAAGCTATTAGGTATAGTTAGAAAGGTATAAGAAGAAAAGAGGCTATAACGCGATAAGTATACTAAGGCCTTATATATAACCTCTATCTAGAGATATAGTATAGAAAAACGAAATACTAAAGTATTAGGATAATAACTCTAAGAGAGGAGATAATATTATAAGTAATAGGTAGAGGTCTTTCTTTAATAAGAGATATAGCGTTAAGAGATAATAAATATATATATTAGAAGGTAAGAATCTACGCGAGGCGTAGAGATTACGTAACTACTATCTAGCTAAAACTCTACTATCTATAGATAGTAGCTAAGAAGATAGATAGTAGCGATAGAAGCTATATATACTATCTAAGGGATTAAGTAGATAGTACGGATAGTAGAATATAGTAATAAAGGTATAAAGAATAGATAGTTTTTATTATTATATTTATTATAACGTATTCTACTATTAGGTTAGCTATACTATTAGATTAGCTACCTTCGCTAAGAATCCTCTACTACCTACTATCTAGCGTGATGCTACAACAATCTAATCTTAAGTTACTTTCTTATAAAGATAGAATTATCTTTACTATCTAAGCTATTAAATCTAACGCGACGATAAGCTAGCGCTATACTATAGTAATCTATAACGTTCTCTAAAGTACTCTTAGTAACTAACGCGCTAGAATAACTTTATAACGCGATATCCTCCTTAACTAATTAAAGCTTTTAAAGCCTAAAGAGAAGACGCTTATAGTATATATAAGGATTCTTAACGCGTGAGGATTTGCTTCTACCTTTAATAGTGTGCGTAATATAGCTAATAAGCTACTTACTACGCGTTATAGAGAGGTCGTTAGTATTAACTAGGTATACTAATTAATTTAACGCCGCTCTAATCTAAAATCTTAGGTAACTTAAGTCTGTAATTACTAGCGGATATTATATAGCGATCTAGTAGTTATTAGCTCTTAGTTTAGCTTTATACGTAATATTAAAGCTAAGTATAGTATTCTAGACTAAGATACCTATAACTTTAATAAGACTAGCTTCTAAATAAGTATAGGAGGGTCTATTAAAGTAGTAATAGCGTCTAAATAGCGTATAAAACTACTTAGCGTCTAACCTAGTAATTGTAAGTAGGTAACGTTAATTGCTAGTATTAACGTAATAGGTTAGGTAATTCTACCTTTCTTTATCCTTAAAGTAAAGCACTACGATTAAGCCTAGTATTACTTAAAGTATAAGAATTAGAGGATTACAGTTAGTAATAATAGTTAGATAATAAATAAGGTTAGCTTTAACTAGCTAAAGTATTTTATCTAATATACTAAAGCGCGCACGACTAGGAGTCACTAGTTACTTATTATTAATAGCTATAAGAGCTACTAATTACTACGCTTTTAGGATCTTTATATAGAGTATAAGATAATAGCTCTCTATATACCTCTCTACTTATTATATATCCTCTAGCCGCTAGATATAGGTTACTTTTTAGCGTTAAAGCGGGCGTATAAGATAGAAATCTAGGTCTTAGCGAACTTCTATATTAACTATATTAATAAGAAGGCATTCTTAGATATCTATAGTAAGGTATATAAGCGTGTTTTCTCGTCTAATAATATTAAATCTAGCTTTAGAGTATTAGGTCTAGTCTTAGATAACTCTAAAGTAGTACTATCTAAACTAGATTTAAAGCTCTATATACTATTACTACTAGTAGCTAGTCCTACTATCTAGTAACCTAAAATACTAAGTAACGCTTATAAGATAGAGGCTTAGTTAACTCTTATACTAAGCTAGATTTAAGCCTATAAAAGCTCCTTACTAGCTTTAATTATTAAGATAGTATAGTAGTTTAAGAAAGGTGCTAAGATAATAGTATATTCTTAGGTACTTTTAGTAAACTAGATTACTAACCTTAAAGTCACTAATAACGCTACCTTAGAGCGTAAAAAGCGTAAGCGTAAGCGGATCTAGAAGAGAGAGACTCTATTATAGGTAGAAGTAGAGAAAATAATTACTACGCGAGCGTTAGTAGTATAACTTAAGAAGAATAGGCGTATAGAGAGAGTAGTAGTAGGTAGTACTAGCTAGAGTATTACCTACTATAGGAGCTGTAGTAAGGTAGAGTATAATAAATAAACGTATATAAAAGACGTAGTAGAATTAGCTAAATAATTATATCTACTTATTATTATAGTAGCTAGTTATAGTGTTGAGTTATCTTAGTTAAAAGGTAGGTAGCTATATTTAGTAGCCGATCCGATAGTGTAGCTAACCTAATAGTAGAATACGTTAGTTAAACTTAAATTATACTTTCTTATAAGTTGCTTATACTTAATAAGATTATTATATATTACTCTATTATATATAGAGTAGAATTAATAAATTAAACTATTAATACTCTAATAACTCTTTTCTACTAAAGATCGCTAGATAACTCTTACGGTAGCTATCCCCTAGCTTACCTACCTTAGTACGGACTAGAATAGAGAAGTATAGTAACCTCTTTTAGTCTCTACTTACTATAGAGACTAGACCCTATATAACACTAATAGCTACTAAGCTAGTAGAGCTACTACTAACTTAGTACTAAACTCTACTAGTAGCTTAGTATCTATATACTTAAATCTAAATCTTTATAGTAAAAGGGCTCTCTAGTTATGTTTTTTTTATAGATACTAAATTAAACTACTTTTAAACTCTACTTATAATTAATCTCTTATAAAAAGTAATTGAGTATATAATCTACTATAGTAGTAATAGTTACTTAACTAGTAGAGAAACTATTATATAATATTATAATTATATAAAAATAAGAATAGATAAACTAGAAAAAGAGCTTTACTTACTATAAGCTCTAGACTTTATCTATTCTTATATCTACTAGAAGGTATTTATATAGAACTTTAAGTAAATTAAATTTAATTAAAATATAAAATCTACTCTCTACCCTATTAATCTAGTCTTCTTCTATACTACTATCTACTAAAACGGTAGCGTAGTCTCTTCTCTACGAGATACTATCTACACTCGTATAATAGTAGTATTTCTATACTATAGTAATTACTTTTATAACTTTTCTCTTCGGGTTTCAACCGCTTCTCGTAGCTTCTTAATTACTTCGCTAGGATCAGACGCACCAAAAACAGCACTACCAGCGACAATGACATTGGCACCGGCATCCGCAGCCTGATTGACTGTCTTTTCACTTAGCCCTCCATCGACCTCGATATGCATCTCGGGGTACCTCTTTCGAATCGCTGTAACTTTTGGGAGCTCCGACTGCATGAAAGACTGGCCGCCAAAGCCAGGCTCGACAGTCATAACTAATACCATCTGAGGATGTCAGTCTCAAATCCTGAATGCATTCAAACTGTCTGAGTCGAGCTCGGCACTCTCAATGTCATCAATCTTCCGGGAGGAGCCCGCAGCGTTAGCGGGCAAGTGCCGGCGCGACCTTGGGGACGCTTGGCAGCAGGTAGGCCAGTAGAGCGATCGCATGATTTGGCAGCGGCACATGGACGGCTTCTTGAAGATATCCAAAAGGTGGAGTGCTGATTGACGACGGGTCTGCAGGCAAGCTTGCATGCCTAAGCGCCGCCACAGCGTGCCGCCCGCGCCCCAACAAGGTAAGCCCTACCCGCCCCCGGCGGAGAGAAGCTTTTTCGGGGCATCTTGAAGCACTATATAGCACATACGAGCCGTTTGTGATATTGATTGTGATGGTGGTACAGGAGACATGTACTTACATCAGGGACTTCATCCTTGTTTGCGTTCTCTAAGATGTCCCAAAGCACATCAACGGGTGTGCTCGGTTTGATAGCAATGCCAGCTTGCATGCCCTCGCTGTGTATAAAGCGAATAAGCTCCTTTGGGGACGTCTGCTTGTCTGATTTGCCGCTGGGTGAATCTGCAGCGGTCGAGGAGACTGCGGCTTCGTAGTGGAAACAGTACAAATCACAGCCGGCCTTTTTGAAGTCACGCACCCATCTCTTGGGCTCAGCGATCATCATATGGCAGTCGAAGGTGCCCTTGCCATGTGCAACAGTCGGGCGGTCGACGTGTGAGCGGATCTTTGTGACGACAGGTGCGCCAAAGGTCATGTTTGGCACAAAATGGCCGTCCATGATGTCGACCTGCGCAAGTCAGTCGTGAGTTGCCATGGCTGTGACTATGCATGACATACATGAAGCCAGTCGGCGCCCTGGGAGATTGTATCAGAACAAGCCTTACCCAGCGCTCCGAAGTCAGCCGAGAGAATCGACGGCGCGATGATTGCGGGAGGAGACATGGTGGGCGGAGGAAGGCGCCAATGGTGAGGGAGCGGTGAGAAGTGGAAAGTGGAAAGTGGAAATTGGCTGTGTGACCAAGCTCGCGATAGCTTTTCGGTGTTGACGGCATCGGCGTCACGCCTGCTGTCTGCCCCTCCCATCGCTGCCCCGCTGTGTGCTTGGCGTGCCTCACCTGCCCACAACCTTTATGCATACTCCAAACCATCACCCTATGTACGGATTACAGTATGCATCTCCAGTAGTCTCTCCCAATGCACTCATTTCGTTTCAATTCGTTTCGAATCAATTGTGCCCGTAAACAGCATCGGCAATAATAGCTCTGTCTCAACATGGTAATTGCACTAGCTACCTATCGGTATTAGCACCTTTCCATATCCGATTGTCGGCACTTCCTTTTCCTTCTCACCTCTCTCTCTCTCTCTGCCTCCAAGCTGCAAGGCCAGCCAGCACGGGATGACCGCATCGTATTCCGTACAATAGCTTGAGCTCGCAAATCAGCCACAACCACCGCCTTCTCCTTCTCCAGCCCCGCAAGACAAGTCAATTTCGACGAGGCACTATTGGGCGAGTATGCTGCACGACACGATGCGGCCTCGTCATTGGGCAGGCGTGCTCAAGGCGAGCGCTACAAATAGCACAGCCCGGCGCTTACAAGGCGAACACCCAACCACGCCGTGCAGCGCAACGCTCGTCTAGCCCCCATACATGTAGCGCATGGTAGACCATTGTTCACCATAAACACGTCTCGGCCAATCACACACTCTTCGTCGCCGTCGCCATGTCGTGGCCGTGCTTGAGCCGCTATCGTCTCTGCATCCACACTCGGCGCTCCATGCGAGTGGACGGCCAGCTGGCAATGTAGCTCGGACGAATGCCACGGTAACACTAGCTCACCGTGAGTCGACGAGAAGGCGTCTAGGCACGATATATCCTTTCGCTGTTGCGCTCGCGCCGCATCTTCCCTCTCCTACTATTCACTTCTAGTCCCGTTCCGAGTCCTTCTCTCACCAAAGTCTTCGTTGATCGAAGCATTTCCATTTTTACTAGTAAGCTGTTGACCAGCGCCTTTCCGGGCCGTCGCCCATCTTAATATCGCTACTATTCACTCCCTGTTACTTGTTGTATTTGGACCCATCCCACCCTTACCGCACTCCCGCATACTCGGATTTTCAAAGTATCTTTAGTAATATTAGGAAGAGGCGGTGCTCACGTCACCCAATACCAACATGCCAGAGATGCTTGGACGTGCAGCATACCAACCCGCAAATCTGGGCAACATGGCCGACTCTCATCATGCCCTGTCTCCGCTGGATCAGAGACAGGAACTTAATTCCACTGACGACGACTCATCAATCCCAACATATTACTTTGCCGCCAGGTATTCTACCTCTTCGGTATATCTACCCAACGTAGTGTCACCTTCCAGTGTAGACGACTTCCCTACACCCAAGGCACGCTTGTTCGACATGACCCCGCAGGTGTCGCCACGCTACCCTGTTCACACGGCTACATATCCCCCAGTTAATCGGACGAGTCGCGCAGAGAGCGACTTCGATTCCCTCTACGATATCACCGACGATGAAGCCGAGGTGCCTCTTCATGCATCAGCATCAGTCACAAAACAGTTTGCGTCACAGCCAAAGCAGAAACGGTATCCATCCATTGTTATCCCCTCACCATCTGCATGGCCAACAATTGAGAAACTGAAGAGTGCAAGCTCAGCTATGCCTGTCACGCCATCGTTACTCTTGACGCCTTCTCGTCGTTTCCTTGAGATGATTGATTCACACAACCTCCATGTACCAGAGCGCTCGGCCGCCCCTTCGTTAGACGGTAGCCTCACGTCGGAAGAGATGGACAAGCTTAGCTGTCCGGCTACCCCAATTTCGCAACAACGGCGTGGATCCTCATCGAGCCTCGACTCGTGGGGTCCTGTGCAATTGGATTTGCAAGCCATGGAGACACTTCAGCACCTGGGACATTCTCCAGCTACAAATCAACACGAGGAGCTAGCACCCCGACGACATGAATTAGTTGAGCCTAGAGGCGAGATGCAGGAAGTCGCTCGACCCAGTCTTGGCCTGAGCATTCCTTCCACAATATTTGGACGAGGGTCCTCAGGTAGTACACCCATTTCTGCCCTCTCGGTCCCATCACCAGGTGGCTTCTTCTCCTCACTTCAGGCAAATGCTCGCCACACATGGAGCATTCCAAAGCGACAAGAGTCGATCCCGAATACCTCTACAGCTGAGAAATTTTACAACTTACCATGGGAGAGAGAGAACCGTAGGAACACTTCTCCGCAACCAAGGCCAGCTGTACCAGCCGTGCCACAACGCAATTCGACTCTGGCTGGATCTACTCTTGATGGCTACGACGAGCCTTTGCCCACTTCGCGGCCAGTAATTCTTACTCCGACCGACGAGAATGTAGAGATCAAAGAAATCAATCCCAGCAACACCATTTTCCAATACAACGAGAACTACATCGCTGAGCTCCAGAAGACCTCTTCTGCTAACCTGGAGATGACTGGTCGATGGTTGGAGGAGCAAGACGAGTTGCAGGCTGCACTTCGGGACATGAACGATATTAGTTCGCCAAACCTCTCTAGCATGACTCACAGTCGTGACAACTCTATTGAGAAGCCCTTGGTCAAGAAATCTGTCAAGTTCGCCGAAGAGCCTGTCAAGACCCCAGTAGAAGAGCCAGCCGATAAGCCCATTCTTACCTATGTGCAAGGCCTGGAGTACCTCCGCTCTCGGTGCCAAAAGCAGGACACCTTCATTCATCGCCAGACTCGCGCCGAGGCTTTGCACGTACAGCGTCGCTGCAGCCCTTTGGCTCATCGCGATCAACTTCTCGGCAAATTTGAGCTCAGTCAACCGGATCGTCCAGCGCCACCACGCCCGGTATCCGAGTTCTTCGTCAATGATCCGACGGTCCTAAAGGAGAGGATCGCACGTGCACAAATGGAGCGCCAGGCGCTTGATCAGATGCTGCCGATTCACTGGGTTCTGCAGGCACAGAAGCAACTCAATGGTGGGAAGCTACTGAGCAAGCCCGCTGTGCGACGCATTACGCGCGCAAGTGCGCCACGCATTCTAGATGTTGGCGGCGTTGCTACCAACGATTGGGCATGGGATGTTGCGTACGATTACCCATACGCTACAGTGACGACAGTCCACACCGCGGGTAACAACATGTCTTCAAACATCGAAGGTCCAGAGAACCACAGACATCTTACCGTACCCAACCTGTGGACTCTGCCTTTCCCCTCGGGCCACTTCGATGTAGTCTCGGCGCGCACGCTCTACGAACTTCTCAAGACAAGCAAGCCTGTAGGCAAGTCATCTGACGAGTACGATCTCTGCTTGAAAGAGTGTTACCGCTGTCTGAAGCCTGGTGGCATCCTTGACTTCTCCTTGATGGATGCTGACGTCGTCCACGCTGGTCGCAACGCTCAAGCCATGGGGGTCGAGTTCGGGTTCAACCTCAAGACACGAGGATATGACGCCCAACCTACCAAGACCTTTCTCCCTCGTATCTCCAAAGCAGGATTCAAGGACGTGCAAAGGGCTTGGATGCTATTGCCCATGGGCAAGACGGCAGCCAACTGGCGCGAAACCCTTGCTGTGGGCGCCGAACCAAAGCACCAAGAGAGACGGATCACAGAAAACGGCGAGATCAGACTTGAAGATGCGCCAGTTTTCGGAACTACTGCAGACGCAGCAATGATGACAGGAATTGTCGGTAGTTGGGCCTGGGAAAGGTGGTTGCTGAGATTGCAAATGGAAATGGGCAAGGACGAAGAGAAGCTGTTGGAAGGAGTTATCAACGTGTTTGAGGAGGGTTCGCAGAGCAATGCCGGATGGAGAAGCCTAACCGGTTGGGCTAGGAAGTAAAGAATGATTTCGTGAAACTTATTGAGCTATGGCATTCTGTATGGGGCTGAAATTTTGGTGTTGAGTGGACTAGACTGAAGTGATTTTGGACGGTGCGAAGTTGATTTCACGTGGCTGGTTTAGTTTCTTTTGTATAGTGAATGGAGATGGTGGCGATGTCCTATTTCCTTGGTTGGTGCCTGGAAGCAATGTGTAATTGTAGCGAATGCGTGAGATGATGTGGATTGTTCTCAGGGATGGTCACTTCCAAGTTACACAGCCAAGTCACGATCACTCAGCTGTGCTTACAAGAGTTTTCGTCGGTGCTTTGTGTCTATACAGGCGAGATTATCACTTTGATATAGTTTACTAATTTGATACATTGCACAAAGGCGCAAGCACGTTTCCTATCGTATGCGGCAGTAACAGTTGACATGTGAAAAGAGGCTTGGAAAGAGAGTGGTGGAGGACCATTCTGATTTCACTCGGCTATGTTCTCCTCGCCCATGATCCGCCTGCGCCTGCGTGATCCCTCGCGGCTAAATTGACAAGCGAGTTGCCTAGGATAATGGTGCCACAGAGTCTTGGAATGTCACTGTCATGGTCACGTCGGAATTGTGTGCTGTGCGTATTGACCCTACGCATGCAGGGCGTTGTCACAAGGGGGCGCGAGTGACAGAGGTAAGCACTTTCAAAGCGCCTTCCGCCTATGCAGTATACGTCAAATACGACAGAAGATAATGTCAACTTACAGGTGTGGCGCTCCGGATCTGGAGGATATGGATGATAGGGGGCACGGCTACTGCTTACGATGCCGATGTGGAGGAATCAAGGTCTTGCACAGCCCGGCCTTCAGCCATGGCTAGGTGCTAGGGGGCAGAGGTGGAAGTTTGCTCTACTCGCACGTGACAAGCACCTTCCTCAACACACCCATTAGTGTGCCGTTTTCCAAGATAGCGGCGACCGTCTCCCTGCCCCCTAGCTGCTCGTTGCCCTGCTCGTCTGCACTGTGGGTGTCCTATTTTATGCGGACATGGAGGCGAAAAAGTGAAAGGAAGGGTCTGCTCAAGGCAGACCCTTACATACTCCCAAGCCAATAACGGCGGCTAGCGAGGGGTGAAAGTTGCGGTGCTTTCGACGACAACGGTGAGGCGGGGGCGGCAGCATGTGGACATTGGGGAGATTGACAACGGACAGCGAGCCGAGGGACAGTGGGATGCTCGGGGTGGGCAGATGGTGGAAAGTGGAAATGAGGTCTGTCATGCGCGGGGTCAGCCAGCGTCAATGAGGCAGGCGGCGGGCAGCAGGCAGGCAGGTGTGCGTACAAGGTGTGCGTACAAGGTGTGCGTACACAGTACGGGGTACGGTAGACGTCCTGCTCGTCATCGGCATCATCATCGTCACAGTCATCATCATCCGGGTGGCTCGCTGAAACGGACGTGTCGTCGAGTCGCGGTATCAGGTCGTCGAACAAGCCTGTGGCGCGCGTCCTGCCGTCGCTTGGCGGTTAAGTGGCGGCGCGATGGCAGTGTGGTACTCGGAGTAGGGCAGTCGCAGCCGTGTCATCCAAGGGAGGGAAGGAAGGAACCGCCGCCGCCGCTGCTGGCCTCATACCGATACGCATGCTGTGAGGCAACTGCGTCTTGCGTCGGTCGGCAAATGTACATATGGGCGCCCGGGCCATGCCACGCCACGCCAACCCTTCCCCCTCCACCACCACGACGGCCATCTGGCATTGGCCCCTCGACGCGTTCGCCGTCGGCCAATGTCACAGTGCCCAGCAAAAGCTAAAACTGCACACAACTGCACACGGCGCCTTACAAAGCCTTTACCAATGTTCAATATCCGCTTCCCCTCTGCTCCCAATCTCCCGCAGATTACCCGCGAGTATGCAGGGGAAAGAGGACGGGCAGTGACAGTGTGGGGTGGTGCACCCGTAACACCAGGGCTCCAGGGCTCCAGGGCTCCAGGGCTCCAGGGCTCGCTCCAGGGCTTCAGGGCCACCCGTGTTTGACTAGTGTCTGCAGACCTGCCGGCTTTCATCAGGTGTGGTGTGTTGTGGTGTGTTGTGGTGTGTTGTGGTGTGGTGTGGTGTGCGTGTGCGTGTGCGTGTCCAAGGTCGTTCTCATCACTGCTTGCTGCAATGGTGACGGCAAGCAGCAGCAGGCAGTCATGTACCGGTACCGCCTACCCGTTTGCCAAGTCGGTCGGTCGTACGCCTTGCCCTCGTCTTCCCATGTTGCCGCTGGCCGTGTGTCTGCCGGTCAATCTCGGCCACTTGCCTGCCCGCCCTTCCAGAAGGCCAGCAGGAGCCCTGGACCATGGCCACCATGGCCAATCCAGATGCGGAAACATTCTCGCTTTCCGGCCGCGAGACTGAGAGCCTTATCCATCCCACATCCATCCACCGCCAAGCTGCGTGGCCATGCCATGCAAATGTCTCACTGGTGGCCTCATCTTATTTTGCATGCAAATGCTAGGTGTACCTGCTACTGTACACCTACACTCTGATTGCCTTGACCCTCCAGCCTGGTATCGTGAGTTGCAAAAGGCCCCCAGTCCCCCTCCCCCATCCGTCGGCCCCTCCCGCGCTGCAGTACAGTACAATACACCTACTGTACACGCCGGAAGCGGAAGCACTACCTCTTCCGGCCCATAATCAACCGCCGTGCTGGAATCACTCCGAGTTTCTTATTTTGGGTCTTGCTGTGTTCCTGAACTGCAGCAGATCCACGGCAGTGATCAGCGTGCGCACTGCGCAGCCAGCCAGCCAGCTGAGCTCCATGTCCGCCTTATCTGCTGCTGCTTTGACGCAATCGACACCACGCCAGCCTGGTTCCATCGGCCTTCAATGTATCCATGGTGCTGAAGCCTGGCGCCTGCAGCTGTCAGTCCCAGGCAAGAATGCCTTGGCAACGTCTGTCGTCCGCTATGCTTCTGCCGCATCTCGACATCCAACCCTTCGTTGCTCATCTCAAATCGCGCATCGTAGCGTAAAAGGGGGTGGGCGATGCAGCACGCTGGATCGTCAATTGCCCATCTCTTGAATTTCGAAAAAAGTTTACTTAAAGTTTTGCATCTCGCATATCATGCTTGGCTCTCTCGTCTTAGTCGTCCATGCAGTCGCATGTCGCGGGTCAAGACCCATCCTTGCACCCGACAGATACCTTCTCGAAGTTTACTAATATCTGCCTGTCTCGCTTCACGGCCGCAATCTTCGTGTCCGGTTCATGCGATGCCATGCCGCCTGTCTGTGCAGCCTACAACATCGATATGGCGCTAGCTGTATCGAGGGTAGACATCTGGAGTAATATTGTTTTATGCGGGCTACGCTGATGGTGATGCGTCTGCCGTCAGAACCTTGCATGCAGTTGGGGACTACTCCGTACCAAGCTTCGGTACGAATCAATTCGCCGGGCTGTCGTGCTGAACGACACACCGGTTCAGCCGTACGCTTCTACGGAAGGCGATGGGGCCCCATCTTCTCTGCGCTCAAAACGCCCTCTTCGAGCTGACATTGATTGTGCCGTCATCGACATGGCGCTCATGGAAGCGGCCCATTACCGAGGCACGGGAGCTACATACGTCGACCACCTACTAGCCTGGTCGGCTATGTGGAGGACGCGGGCTCCTGAAAGTCGTGCAGAGTCCTACGAGCAACGGGTACCCCTTTTCAGCCTGCTGTACACTAAGGGTTGCCCTACAGCTGTTCAGCCTGGTGTACACTAAGGGCTGGTCCTACCTACAAGCTGTTTTGCAATCCTATGTGCACGCTAAGGCATGATATTCGTCATCGGAACCAGGATTGCCAGGTCCGTTTCCAAAAGGCCCACCTACCATCGCTATACCTACGTAGTACATGTCTGCGAGACCATGGTCGTGGCCGTGGCCATGGGCCCAGCCCAAACATCTCAGACACCTAGGCTGTGCAAGAGGAGCGACTACCACGCGACTAAATGCACACACAAGGTTTCGACACCCTATAGCGCTGTCGTGTTCAGCACCATGCTTTTGCCCGGCTGCTGGCCGGCTGCCATGATCTTTTGTTTTGTTCGTTTGGGCAATCCAACGGATGGACCCGCCACCAGAAGTCTCTTTGTGAGCTGGTGCGCGATCCGCCGAAACAATTTTTGCCCAGCATTTGCTGAGTGAGAGCGGCGGCATGTACGACGGGCATCTCAGCTGTCAGACTTTGCCCCCGCTACTTTTATAGCAACCGTTCCCAGCATTCCCAGTGAAGGCGATGCTGGTAAAGGTCCACATCACCCGCCGTTCTACATACGTGATACGATTCAGGACATCTCTACATAACGGGCACCACTACCCCTGTTGCCCATTGCCTCACACCCCCACAGCACGGCAGTTCCCTGGAAGCGGACGCTTGCGCTCACGCGCGTGCAGCTTGGGCGCCCATACGAAGGCGCTATTAGTGCAGTGCGGCTCCTGGATCCTGCACGTCGCATGTCGTCTACCCCTCGCCCGCCTATCGACCCCTTCATACACTGCGAGCGGCCTGGGACCACCTCACTCAAGACTTTCAGGAGATCCATACACTGCAACGCCACCGTTGTGCGCGTGAGCCACGCTGCGAGCCGGCTGCCAGCGCGTCTTCGAAACCCCGGCATGCCAAACCTCGTCTCCACCTACCATCCCTATGCACCTTCTGCCCTGTCTGCCCTGATCTGCCGTATAACCTAACCACGCCGCGACTGGCGGGCATTTCGCATCCGCCATAGTATTGTACAGTACCTGTTCTGCCTTCTTGTTGTTTAGTTCTGGCTTCGTCGCAATCTCTCCCGTCTGCGACTGATCTGGACTTCTCTGCACCGTCATCGCGCGTCGCTTCCATTGGCTGCCCACCGACAACCGCACACAACCTCATCAACTTAGTGGATAGCCGACGACCCCGCCGCTCACAACAATCGTGCCTGGTCGCGCCCTGCCTGCTGCTACCGCCTTCTTGTACCCATAGGACGGTATGCCCCCGGAGACGACTGGACGGCCACTGCTGCCCCAAACAGCGCAAATGCAGAGCTTCACTTTTGCGCCGCCGACGCTGGCGCCGCGCGAGAACCAGCGCAGTAAGTTTACACATTGCCCTGCGTCGTGAGCTGCGCCGACTGACGTGCACACGCAGACTATGTATTCGTAGATGAGCACAATAGACACAAACGCTTGAAAGGTGGGGCTTCCATCATCGCCCGGCGGCTTGCTGCTAAGCATTGTTTGCGTGTGCTAATGTGGAGCAGTAATGAGAGCATGCGAAGGATGCCGCAGGCGCAAAATCAAGTGCGATGCAGCAACCACGAATGCGTGGCCTTGCGCTGCTTGCATCCGCTTGAAGCTCAACTGCGTGCCACCTACCGTCAGCTATGACAAGGACTACAACAGTACGCAGACATTTGATCTCGAGCCAAAACCCTTGGACTACACTTCAGATGGCTCTCCACAGCACGACTACCAACGCCATCAGTCCATGGCACAAGGTATGCCTCACCAGATGCCGCCGTCCATGTCTACATCCGCCCAAGGCATGTATCAATCGTCGCCGTATGTGGACCAACAGTCGCAAGATTCATGCCACTACCAGGCAATGTCCCAACCTCAGGTTGTCCAGCAAACAATGGGCTACGCCCCCCAGCAAAACTACACTCAAGGATCAGTATCGACGCCAGCAATCATGACACCACCAGAGTCAGAACCTCACTGGCGAAGTGATTCCGTGTCCAGCCTTTCTGAAGCTTTGGGTGAACTCAAAATTGATCATACAGCTATCGGTAAGCGTCCAAAGCATCTTGCCATTACACCGTTTACTAAATGCCGCAGCGCCCTACATCACCAACATGAAAAAGACACTAGCAGAGACACCCGCACAGGAAGAGTATGAAGTAGTGTTGCCGCATTCTGTCAGTTTGGATCATACGGTTCGCATACCGCCAGAGATGATGCCCTCGGATGACCAAGCACTTCACTATTTTGAGTACTTTTTCGCCAACGTTCACCCATACTGCCCGGTCATCAACAAGGCCTACTTTTACCAACAATGGCATAGCGCGCCTGATTCTATATCCCCGCTTATGCTTGAATCCATCTTCGCCTGCTCAACGTTGATGCTGGGAGATGTAGAAGAGGGGAGCAAGTGGCTAGCTCTCGCGACAAGTTAGTACTCCGTTGCGTCGTTTTGTGCCTCCACTAACAGACTCTAGAGCATGAAGAGAGCTTCAAAGATGTATCGCGCCTCAGCACGATGCAGGCAATGATACTCTTACTGAAAGCGCGCGAAGCCTCGCCGAAGCGAGGATACTTCTGGCGCTCTTGGATGGCAACGGTCAGTCTTGTAGCAATGGCGAAAGACTTGGAACTGCATGAGCACTACGACACGCATCAAATGGGCAAATCCTGTGGTTCTACACCGCATGATTGTGTTGCAAAATCGAGAGTGTGGCAAATGTGCATGATATTTGAGGTCATGATTGGGGGTCCTCAGGGTAGGGCACTCAGAGTGAAGAAGCTCGTCAACAATGCTAACAGGACTTGCAGGACGTTACGATTTCGGCGTCTCCTCCGAGACGGTGGACCTGGAAATGCCTAGGCATATCGCGGGACAAGATCCTGGTGAGCTTCAGATTGCGCGCCAATTTATACAGTATGCTCGCATTGCCAAGAACGTCCATCATTCGGCCCTGATATTCGGCAAACTGAGAAAAAAGACACCGGACTGGGCACTGGATCCGGCTTTCGTAGCACACAACACCGATTTCTCCCTCTGGCTGCGAGAGCTACCCGAAGACATGCAAATTGTTTATCCACAGGATGGCTCTCCTCCATGGATCCCATCCCATCAGATCGCCAACATGCATAGCTATCACTGCTTAGCCATCATCATGCACTTCCGGCCGCAAGTACACGCTGTGTCAGATTCCTACGACGGCATATGGAAACAACATATGATGACATGCTACGCGGCCGCCAAGAATTTATGCAAGCTTCAAGAGGCTATCCTGAAGACATGTGGCATGCCGGGTATGCTTTGTCAAATGCGAGGCATCAGCTTCCACATCTATGCTGTGCTCACGTGCACTATGCTTCATCTCGTACGTTACATCAAGGAACCCCCATGAGTCATGTCTAACTGCTGTAGGTTGCCGTGACGTGCCCTGATCCCGATATCAACCACGATGCTAGAGACTTTTTTGTTCGACACGTGCGCATACTGGAAACAATGTCTCCGCATTTCCCGATGCCTGAGATGCAGCAACAAGTAAACAGTCTTCGGCAAGCCTTTTCGGCTGATTGCTCAAAGCCCTTTGAACTGAAGCCGACATTTCCATTTGGAAGTCCTCAGGTGGCCCCGCAAACAAGTCCTATGAGCCAGCACGGTTCTTACCGTCCTCGACATCCAAGCCACCCTTCGCCCTTGGAACAACCAGGTCAGGTCAACTACCATGCACACCCCATTACTCCACCAATATCGGCATCCGACCGGGGATCAAAGGCTGACTCTCCTGTAGCTCAGTCTTTGGTCATGATGGCATCCGGTCACCGTGGACCCCAGCCAAATGCCGGTATGCAGTTGCCAGACAACGCACAATGGAATCCGCAACGCATATTTGAGTAAGTTTGTCCTTGAACGAAGATTCAGACACGATGCTAATACAAGACAGTCAATGGAATGTTGCCTTTGGTACGCCCCCTCCCACTAGCGCCTCCTCTCAATCGTCCCCGCCGCTAAGACCCAATCCTTCAGGCACCGACTACGACTTGCGGCCGGCGCAGGGCGGTATGCAACCGAATTACCAGATGTCAAACACGTCGCCTTCACCCAGCAATGTCCACGGACAACCAGGACCGATGCCACCTTCATCGACGTACACAAACGCGGCGCCGGTTTACGTTACACCCACAATGTGGCAGGAAGCGGTTGCCAGCTCTCTACCAGATGGACTGAAGCGCAGATGGGACGGAAACTCTGCCATGGTGGACCAATCGATGTACAAGCGGGCACGTTGAAACAGGATGCAATATTTTCATCCGGGCTACCCGGGCCGCACCATACCCAAACAAAAGCTTCATTGGCTGAGCTAGTCCGTGCGTCGATGACTGCAAGGCCCTTCAAACTCCGGACGCGCGGAGTTGCGAAGATGGAGAGATTATGTGCGCCAGTGGCATTGGTGTTGCTGCCCAAGCCACGCGCATGATGAAGGGGAAATTTCCGCTCAGGACTCGGAAGATAACGGGCAACGACAGCATCGGTTTTGCCACCAGCTAGCTGCATGCTCAACTTGAAACTGGAGGGTTCAAAAAATCCGCAGCGCAATATCAGCGCGGCTGTACAGTACATTGATGCTGCGGTAGACGCAAGCACAGCGGCAAGCACCGTTACGCCGTGCTAGTGGTATCATGTAGCATCGTGCTGCTGTATTCCGTAATCCCACATTGGTCAACCAAAAAGTTTGCTGATGACCGCTTTGTGTACGCGGACCTTCCTCATCCAGGAGGTGCGGGGTGAGGAGCAATACCCACTTCTCGTATGCCTGCATATGTACAGCTGCAGCCATGGCGATAGCCTCAACAATCCAGAATCTACCATTGTTCAACCCTGTCCTGATGGCCAAATTGTTACAGACACAGAGAATGACGCCGGGAATATGGGGTCGGCATCTTGAATCTGCATGCACCGTACTGTACGTGTTCCAATCCAACGGTCTCCACCCAATTTATTTATCCTGTTTTTTTTTGTCCAAGCGAGCCGTCTTACTCGCCAGCATTTCGAAAGCAAAGCAGAAACTAATGATGGATTATTTACACAAATGCGTCATGAATAAACCTGTCTGCCAGATCACCTACATGCATTCCCGCCACTCGGCTTTGGTGATTCGCCGAAGCCAAGGCGGCCCGTTAGCACGAGCCGGCCAATAAGAAATGCGCACGTGGGGTGTAGCGAGTTTCGTCTTTTTCATCTTCAATCTCTCCAGTCTCTCTTGCCGTACCGTTGTGGAAACGTTTGTGCGGTAGCTCATGATCATCACCAAGCCGATGCTACGTTGATGATCTCGAACAGTTTGTAGTAGCCCGCCCGCCCCAACGCTATGCCGTATGGGCTGTATGTAGCAGCAAAGCGAACCAGTGAAATGCGGAGTCGATGACTACAGGCAAGGCAGTAATTCTTGCAGCCTAGCACAGCCGGGTTCCGCGGCTCAAAACAATATCGAGCACACCCTGCGCCCATAAGCCTGGAAAAGATCCCGAGGTCCAGCCAACTAGCCTGAGTGGCTGACATTCCACATCTCAGCATGTGATATCACGCACGGACAGCGCCAAGTGCCATCCTTGCCAATTCGCTACGCTCAACGAACGGACCGTCTCGTGATGTGGAGAAGGCGCTCTAGAAATTCATCGACTCTGGACACGGGACGGGTGGTATGTAGGGGGGAGTCAACGTACGCTACTGCACCATGTCACACCTGTAAGGGTATGTGAGCATGCAGCGTTTGCCCGTCTTCGTCGCAAGTTATCAAACCTAATACGTACATACGCCAAAGAAGCTCTCATAATCGGTGAGCGCTGCTCAAACGGCACTGCAGGCACAAAACAGGGTTTCCGCCAAACTATCAACCCCGTGCAGTCTCCTTGGACGATGGCACTTTGCTTCCACACGTACGGAATACATGCTTACGGAATATACGCCGCCCAGCTATCGTATGAGTAGATCGGTGCTACTTTCCCGAGGACAGATCCTAGTCCAGTTTTAATCTCACCCCTGACCCCTGGTTTCAATTCCTTTGATCAAGCGAATACCCACAGGTGGTATCATGTGTGCCTTGACCATGGGCGACGTTTGACCGGGCTCCGCACTCGCTGTCATCCTTCAAGGCGATTCATGTGTGTCCATGAACGAACCTATCTGTGAACACTTCATGCCGATCTGACAGCTTCGCGAACAATGTGCATTGATACGCATCATGATCATCGTTCAGGTACGGTAGTTGGGGGGAAAGAAGGAAGCGGAAAGGGGGCAGGGGGCAGAGGGCGCGAGAAGGGGGTGCCGAGTTAAGATATGTACGGAATAGTCGTTGCGAATTGCTCTGCGCCTCCTCTAACCATGGTGCTCTCCAAGTACTCCTACGTACACCATATGTAGGTAAGCCAGCCCGCATGAGCGAACGCTACCGTGTATACATAATGCTTTGTAGTGTCTCCGTCAGCACCCTTAACAAGGAGGAGTCTCATCATCCTAGTCCTCGTTCTCTCATACAGTAGCTCTTACTATCCCGGCCTTGCACAATTACGCAACATGTCCACAGTGCCTTCCTCCGGCCTAGCGCCGTCTAGTGCTACGATCGTCATGAGCGTTCAAGATATCCGCCCACGGCGCTTCGAACTTCGGCTAGCACACCGACTTTGTATCCACTTTTCTTTCTCACAGGCTTGCCAAAGCAGGGCGGTGCCACGCGAGATACTCCGAAACGTCTGAGGTCGTGGTGGGACTGTTCTAGGTCGGGGGAACAGCCGATGGGCTCTGGGGTGGACCGAGTCTGGGAGCGGGAGTGACACGCTGGGGCTTTGTGCATAGATAGGAGCTTCCATCGGGCGCCTTCTATTGCGGGGACGACCTGTCGTTGTCTGTAAAGATAGTAACAGGACATCGGTACATGAGACATGGCTTGCAGGCATTGGAGGCGCAGTCTTCGTAACAAGGCAACGACAAGGCAAATTACATGGTTAAACAACACCGACCTGCGCGTCAGAGCATGAGTTTGGACATGTGGAGCCGCGATACTAAGGCAATTGGTGGTAGAAAAACCATCGAGAAGGTCGTCATTTTTAACCCTGAAAAGACTCCACGTGTAATCAATCCTCATGCTCGCCTATCCTGGGATGTTTTCGCTCATCTCCGTAGCCCATAATGGGCATGGCGCTTTTATCCTTTGGCAGTACAGCATTGAGAAATACACCCACAATCGCTGCAAAGACAAACGGTGTCTCGACTGCAAGATTGATACCCTGTTCAAACCCGACCAAGTTCTGATTCGGCCCATTGTATGCTAGGACTTGTGCAAACCATTCGGGCTGGCAAATATCCATGAATCCGACACCGAGTGCGACAGTGAGGATAAAGCGGTCGCGACGTGTCCAAGGTATGAGTGCGAGGACCCGGACTCCGGCTACTGCGATGGTGCTGTAGAGAAACACTTGCATGCCTCCTAACACTGAAGGTGGCATGGAAGCAAACACGGCTCCAAACTTTGCAATGACGCCCATCAAAACCAGAAAGCCACTCGCTGCCCAGCCTGCCCGACGGGATGCACAGCCCGTGAGGACAATGACACCGTTGTTGCCAGCCTGGCTAACCATGGGAGGTCCCGTGGCCAGGGCGCTGAAGAAACTGCCGATACCGTCACACAAGATGCCACCTTGGATTCTACTGTTGAACTCGGTTCCTTCAATGTCCACGTTCGATAGCTCGGCAGTGGCCAAAATATCAGGAATGCATGATACAGCCTGACACGCAAACATGATCATCATGGGGAGTACCAAGACGCCATCAACGGAGAGTTTGAATGTGTGCACCCAGAGAAATGTACCGTTGGGCGCTTGGTCGAGTTTCTCTGTTGACCAGTATCCAGTCGCTCCCGAGATGGCACAGCCCACAGCAAGACCGATAATGACGGAAGCAGAGCGCATAAGCGGCGCACCCAAAACTTCAACGAGGATGATAGTAGCAAACACACTGAAGCCCATTCCGATCAATTTTGGATGTCCCCATACAAGTGGCTTGGGTGCAGAGATGTTTGGACACATGGCGTAGAACCCCTTTCCATTGTGGCAGTTTGATGATCCACCCCAGTTCTGTAGTCCGTTGCCGATGAGATAGACACCGACAAGCGTTAGGAGAGACCCGGTGATGAGCTTGGGGAAGACCTTGTTCAGTGTCTTCGGGGGTACAAAGGCTAAGGCGATCTGGAGCCAGACACAGCACAGCATCGTACCTAAACAAGCGCCCCAGGCATCAGGACATGGTCCTTGAGTACCATCCGTGAGCACAGGACAGGTGCCGGACTTGTATCGTAGAGCTGAGTAGTTGAAGACGATGGGCAGAATGTCGAATGTTGGTCCAACAACGCTCAAAAGTCCTGTGCCAACGAAGAACGGTGTCTTCATGATGTGTAATCGAGTGACTTGCAGCGCCGTTGCGATACCGGTGGTAATGAAAGCGGTCGAGACGAGGTATGTAGTCATGGCGGGATCAAGGTTGAATGCTCCAGAAGCTATGGCGAGCGGCGGTGAGACAATGGACCCGATCATGGTGAGTGCGTGCTGGAGGCCCAGGAGCAGTGTCAAAAGTATGGGAACGCGGTCGTTCAGTCCATAGAAGGGTGCTTGGTAATCCTTGTATTTCTTGTTCAGCGGCCAGATATTGGGGGTGATGAGGTAAACGTAGTCCTGGAGACTGTCAGTGACAAATCGGTATGCTGTCGCATAGGTCTTGAGCATACGTAGTCACCAATCCATCCATCACGAGTCGTGAGGGCATACTTGATCTCTGCAAGTGTGTTTTGCCATTTCGTGGCTGTCGTGTCCGTCTTTTGACTGGTTACCGCCGAGCGTGGAGTATTTTCTTCAGCGTAGTTTGATTTTGGTTCGCTCTCGCTGATAATTTCGACGGTCATGACTGCTGTGAGTTCGGCTGGGTTTGACAGTTGAGTGACAGCACAGGGTGATGACAGACTATCCTTGCGCAACAGCAGCTACAAGTATATAATAATAATGTCAACGCCATGGTTGACTCGTGGTTCTAGATCCCCACAATGCCAGTTTCCGATAGGCGTTGCTGCAAGAGAACCCTCGCAATAGCCAACCTGTCGGGACCGGGCTATTGCTCAGCTTACAAAAAAAGCGCAATAAACCCCTATGGGACTCTGCAATTGCGTATTGTAACGGTATTGGGCGAGTGAGCGCGAGAGGATAACGCAGATGCTATCATTTTAGCGCCGGCCGTCCCATGTCATGTCAAGGAACATGCGAAAGCGGAGACGGGCGGAAACCCACATATCCCGCACGCGTAAGTATAACGTTGTACTATGTATGTACATACAAGACGGCGCAAGTATGACAGGCTGTCATAGGGGTAATTGAATCAAGTAAGCAGAGGTTTCGCCTGTGCCGTGGCTCACAACATCAAAAGCGCGCGAGGCCTTGAAAACGTTCCAACCTACGTCCGCAAGCCACGAGAATTTGAATCACCAACCGGTCTTACCCCAGCCACTTCATCGTACGGTCTGCCCTAAGCGAGATGACCATGCCGCAGACGGTCAAATCGCCAGTGCGGCTATTGGCTCACGCAACTGTCATCACCGTCAACAAGAGCCGTGAAGTTATTCTGAATGGCGCACTCCTCATTGAACATGGCCGCATCACAGCGCTCGGGAAGACGCCAGACGTGATTGAACAACTCGAGCTGAGAGGGATTTTTGGAGACGTTGAGAAAGTCGACTGCACGAACAAAATCATTATACCGGGCCTTGTCAATACCCACGCGCATCTAGCGCAGTCGCTCTTACGAGGTCTCGCCGAGGACCTCCCGCTCCACAATTGGCTGTGCGATGCCATCTGGCCATTGGAAGCCAACTACGCTGAAGACGATGGCTATGTTGCGTCAATCTTGACTATTACTGAGATGCTCAAGACCGGCACGACGTGTTTCTTGGAGGCCATGCTCACGCATAGAAGTGGGCTTGAAAATGTGGTGCGAGCAGTGGAAGAGACAGGAATTCGGGCATGCTTGGTAAGTGGGGTTGACTGGCAAGCCATGCAGTGAGATTGACGTTTGTTCCAGGGCAAATTGATCAAAGTCACAGAAACTAACCTAAATTTGAACATGAAAGATGCAAGAGACCGTGATGTAGACTCCATGTCGGTCGATGCGGCTCTCTCAGCTCATGAGCGATATCACGGCGCCTGCGATGATCGTTTACACTTATGGTTCTCGGCTGGAACACCTCGAGGCTCGCCTATAGCTGCGCATGCCACCATTGGCGAAGCAGCGCAAACACATAACATCGGCCTCACAATGCACTGTGTGGAAGCGCCCAAAGACCTTCCCATCTACCGAGACTACTACCAGTGCAGCCCATTTCAGTTCTGTCGGGATACAAAATTAACGGGTCCAAAGAGTGTGTTTGCACATTGCGTACATCCTGACCCGGCAGCCGGTGACTTTGATATTCTGCGTGAGAGTAAGAGCACGGTTTCGCACAATCCGACGAGTAATCTCAAACTTGGCTCCGGGGTCGCACCAATACCGGACATGGTTGCGAATGGAGTGAATGTGGCGCTAGGGACAGATGGTGCCCCCTGCAATAACTCGTATGACATGTTCAGCGAGATGCACCTAGCCTCTATACTACATGGCGGTGTCAGGCATAATGCCGGCGTACTAAGCGCCTACGACGTATTGGAGTTTGCAACAATCAACGGAGCAAGAGCGTTGGGGTTGGAAGCTGAGATTGGAAGCTTGGAAGTTGGAAAAAAAGCGGACGTGGTTGTCGTGGCACCAAAGGGTGTAGCGTGTGCTCCGTGGGACCCGATAGAGCAGAATGCTGGCGGCATAGATCCAGTAACAGTGCTTGTTCATTCCTCGGGTGCGAATACTGAGATTGTTATGGTGGATGGCCAATTACTTGTCAGCGACGGTAAGCTAGTACACATTGACGAGGATGCAGCCATAAAGAAAGCGCAGAATTCGATAACGGGTATACGGGAGAGAAGTGGTATAGGGGCAAGAAACCATATGTCGTTGAAGTATACATAGTCTCAGAACTGGAATGAAAGTAGCTCGTCGAATACATTCTGTCCCCCAAACCCTGTCTGTGGCGGCAAGAAGTTTGCAAAAGAATTCCATGAAAGATCCGCTACGCTCTCGGGAACTTCCGATGTGGGCGTAGTCGCGGGTGTCGTTACTTGCAGATTCTGTGATACGTTGGTAATAAACTTGTCCACGTTGAATAGACGCGTTCGTTTCGGTGATGATGTCGCATCGCTGTGCTCGGCGGCCCGCGGTCGCTTCCTTACTTCCACGTTACCTCCTTCACGAAGCTCTTCTTGTAACGCTGACAACAGCTCTACCCCGCGTGATGCTATCTTGCTGTTGTCGAATTGTTTCAGATAGCTGATTGTGTCCGCGACGAGCCTTGTGTGTTCTTCAAACTCCTTTTCGCCTGTAGATCGATGAAATGTATCGAGACTAAGGATGATGCCTGCTGCCACAGCAAATGCTTGCTCGATCCATAAAATCGGACCTTGTCCATCCTGTTCTGAAAGCGCCTCCTTCAAAATGGTCTTAGATGCCGCTAAGCAGGTCCGGCGCGTGAACGAGAATGCAGAGTTGGTGAACGATAGCCCAAGGAAATTGCGATGTATCATGATGATCTTGTGCGAGGCGCATATGGTCAATGATCTCCTGGCCCATCCCACATATATTGGCCAATCCGTGGCTACTGGCGCGTTGGTGGACAGGAATGTAGGCATGCATGCGGTAGCGAGCTGTCGCATTTTCTCATCGTACTGCAGAACCTGCTCGTACTTTGTGAAAAGCGTGTTGCAGCCGGCCATTGCATCTAGTAGTTGGGGCATAAGCGCTGCTATGTCGTAGCGATAATTGCAGTAGCTTGCTTGTGTTGGTGTCGACAGTGGCCGAAGTACCATGTCGTCATCATTGCAGTTCATCAGTTTGGCAGTTTGGCAGAAGCGAGGGTTGAGCGCATATGACTCTGAGAAAGGTATCTGAAACCAATCTTGAGTACAAAGCTGATTGAATACCCTCCTTCCGGCTTCGCGTTCGCGTAGCTGCTCTTTGGGTGTGGTAGCGACAGCGTCTTCTGGTCCAAGACGGTGTAGCCCCAGACTTTGGGCGATTCGACCTGCTGCAGCAAGTAGAATTGACTGACTACTCGACTTGCCTAGCGAGTGGGCGGCAATGGTCAAAGTGGCGATTGCTTGGACAGAGTATATCGTATGGATCTCGATGTACTGGGCGATATTGAGGCAGGTAACAGTTGCTTCGTACCATTTTTGCGACAGGACTATCCTTTCCGCCAGGGAGAACCCCCATGATTCACATACAGACGGCGGTGCACATGTAATACTGCCAGTGATGACGGCGAACAAAAGGCCTAGCCATTGCAAGTTGAGGTAATCGTTGCGGACATTGCCCTCGTACTCAGCCAAAAACACTTGCAGATCGTTGTTGAATATTGTGGAGGAGTAAGAGCTGTGGTACCACAAGATGGAGGTATTATGGAATTCCACAAGTTGTACAATATGGGTCTTATTTGGAAGGAGTGCTTCCAGTACGTCAAGCTGTACATCTCTGCTGCTCTCAGATAGTATGTTTGATGTGATAGCTTCGTCATGGCGTCTGGCGCTGAGCCGTCTTGGCCCGCTGTGGTGCTCCGGCGATGTCCCATAGTCTGCATCCTTTTTGCGGCCCCATGCTAAGAACTCGAGGACAGTAGCCACGTCACCCGTTTCTGTTGGTGGTGGGGCAGCGGTGTTATCCGGAGGCAGAGAAAGTGTCGATGTCTCATGCTGGTTCAGAGTTGTCGGACTATTGTCGACTGCGGGGCATGAACGGGGCGTATCACTTGAGCTTGAATCGTGTTGTTCTTGTAGTTTAGCTTCAAGCTGACTTACGCGGTCCAGCAGTGCGCGCACAAGATCGCTGGACGTCGTCGAGTCGCTTCGAGCTTGGTAGGCTGGTGGGGCGGATGGCGTAGCAGCAGCATCTTCTCTTGTACAGAAGCTCGCATAGCCTCTACTGACTACTTAGTATGAAGTGAGGGTACATTTCCGCACATGGCCTCTTAGTCTTCCCAGACGCGTTGGCACTACAGCAAGCGTCCGTGAAGGCAAACAGGCTTCCCGTAGAAGGAGGAGCTAACCTTTTGATGCACGTGCTGCAAGGCACATTCTTATCACACTTGATCTTCCTCCTATAGCACTCTGTGCATGTCAATCGGGGTCTCTGTCCTTTGGGGGCGTTGTTGTCATCCATGGCGAGCGAGGTCGAACAAGCTGATTGCCAGCCAAGCCCCACACTTGAGGGCACCGGGGAAGCACGGAGATGCGAAGGCGATCGTCACGTGCTGGACATGCTGACCAACATGTTGACTGATGTCTATATTATCAACTATACAGCACAGACGCTGGAATCCGCCCCAGATGGGGATGAGCATGTACGAAGGACGTCCCGAGGTCGTTTATTCGTGACCCTACCCCCTTTCGGCCTAGGGTTGTCGACTCAAGAGAGACTAGCTCTTTTGCACATGTGCAGGGTGCGGCCGAGACGGAAGCTTGCGTGTGCTGCCCCACCTGCACTCCTCCCATACTCTCTGGCACGTCTGGCTTACTGTACAGCGGCCGCATATCTACTGTGGTATGTCTCGATATATCATGTCAGTAACATCGGCCGAACGCCACCGGCCGCGTTTGCCTCTTCGGATCCATACATCCTGAAATTATCTATCCTGCGATATAGCACAAGTCTGCGCAAACATGGCTGAATATAAGAGCAGGTATGCGTCGCCTTCAACAGATTGTTGTCTAAAGACAAAACTCATCGCCTCCAAGTGAAGTCAAATTCCAACCTCTCACAATGCCAACTACCAAATATGTCGATCGTCCCGTCCCGACTGTCTCACTTCGCGATTTCGACTCGCGGGTAGACGAAATTACCCGGGAACTTGTCGATGCTGCTGAGAACCACGGTTTCTTTTGCATCGTAGACCATGGTATCAGTCGTGAATCTATTGACGGCATTTTCAACCAGTCATCCCGCTTCTTTAGCCAGCCTGATTCTATCAAATCGCAAGTTCCATTTTCCCCACAACACAACGCCGGGTGGGAGAAAAATGCGCAGATACGGCCATCAACTGGCGCAGCAGATCGCAAAGAGTCTTATCAGATGCAGTTTGGCGAGGGCATGAATGGTGAGAATCATACCCCCTCTAATATATGAACATTCTGATTAGTGAATAGGCCGGTGGATAGATGACCAGACGCTCCCTGGTTTTCAGATTGAAGCTCTGGCGTTTATGCACAAGGTGCAGGGAGTTAGTGAAATGCTCATGAAATGCTTTGCTCGCGGGCTCAATTTTGAAGATGACTACTTTATCAAGGCGCATGACGTCAGCCGCCCAGAGTCCCAAACAGTGTGTCGATTACTGCACTACTTCGAGACACCCAGATTGCCAAACCCAACAGGAGAGGTGCATCACAGGGCCGGTGCACATGCGGACTGGGACTTTCTGACCTTGCTATTCCAAAAGGCCGGACAATCTGGCCTCGAGATATGCCCCGGCCGAGAAGTCTCGACATCTTTCGGTTACGGGGACTCATGGACAAAGGTGGTGCCAGATGTGGAGAAGAACGCCATTGGTATATTGACACGAGCTTCCTTTTTGAACCCATTTGCTTATGTTTGGTGTAGTGTGCAACGTCGGTGATCTGCTTATGTCATGGTCCGACGACCGCTTCAAATCGACGTTCCACCGTGTCAAAGCCCCTTGCGAGCCTGAGGACTACTATGGCGAGCGCTACAGCATCGCTTTTTTCAACCAGCCTTGCAAAGATGCTAAGATCCAGGGTCCCCTGAAGAAGTACCCCCTTGTGACAGGCGAGGAATTTACCCGAAATGCTATGAGCCGGAACTACCAAGCTATCCAAGAGAAGCTCAGGAAGGAGGAGTCAGTTGTAGATGTTCCTAGGATGAGCATACCATCGACGCACTTGCCTGCCACAGCATGACAGAGCGCATGTGATGGCGGGAGGGTAATGCGTGCGAGAATCTGATGGTTTTGATGACTTTGTTTGCAGTCCAGGATATGGATCGTGGCTGGTGAAACCAGTGTACAAATGCACTTATATCGTACTTATCCCATATATTCTAGTAGATAGCTTGAAACACTCGAGTTAACTGCTTTCGCCCTGTAGCCAGTTACATGAACCATAAGGCCGTGGGTGACGGAAAGAAGAAGGAAGGTGAAGATGAAGCCTTGTCGTTGTCATAGATGGGGCCCCTCTCGGGGAACTGAAATAGCTGGACAACTACCACGTCCGATTCAAAGCTATAAAAACTGTGTACGACCCCCCCCCCGACGGGCCTCACACTTTAGTAATTTTTAGCAAATGTACAAATCCTAAACCTATCGTAGTCGCCAGGGGTAGTCGTAGAATCGGACGTGGTGAATTTGGGCGTGACTGTAGTTGTCCGGCTATTTCGGTTCCCCGAGAGGGCCCCTACCACGCGCCAATGTTACACGTGCCTACGCGCTTTGATTTAGCGTCTTGGCGCGTCCTCAATGGTTCACTTGCCACTGGATGAGTCCTGCCACACCACGCACGACCTGGGCCAGCAGAAACTTGCCGTGCTTGCTTAACTATCCTTGAATAGCCTTTCAATGTTCAGGAACCCCCGTGAGAACCGCTCGCTACCCGAGTCATCGCGAGTGACGCCATCGATCGGCCGCGTTCCCTCCCCACCCCGCTCACCTTCAAGAACCACAGACATGGCGACCAAAAGTGCGACGAACAAGACGGTGCCGAAGCCCGGCGTGAAAGGGCCGGCGCCGAAAAAGGCCGCCATTCAGACGACGCTGACACCGGCCGCGTTCGCAAAGAAGTCGCCAGCAATCAATGGCAAGAAGCAGAAGCCGACTAGCACGCCAAATGGCAATATCATGGCCTTTTTCCAAAAAGCCGAGGAGATCAACAGCCGTATATTCCTGCAAGAACGGGGTTCAAATCCGACAATCGCCCTTGACGACGAGGCCGACGACGTTAGCTGGAGCGACGAGAAGACCAATGGCGCAATGACATCAGACAAGGACCAGGATCGCTACAACGAGAACGGTGGGAGTATCAAGCGGCGGAGGGTTGAAGAAGAGGCGGTGGCGCTTGTGTCAGCCTGTTCACCACCGCCTACAGACGCAGAAAGTAACGCTCTGGATGCATTGGTAGTCGATGCTCCCGGGCCAGTGTCCAAGTTGCGGAAGAAATCCGGACCATTTGTAGACGACTCGGAATCGGAATCGGATGACGGTGGTGCAGAGACACCTGCTATTACTCTAGGTATGGCCATGCGGAACAGAGGTGACGGGTCGCCAATTACTAAACCAACCGAGGACCCATTACCGACAGATAGCATCGAACCTCATACTGCGTACACACCTCCACCATTCACGTCAGAATCAACCCCTCAGTTTCACCGTGAGGACATTGGCGATTACGAGGACCTTGAAGATGATGATATGCTCGAGGGCGAGGAGTATGACGAAAGGCGATGGATGATGGAACAGCAGAAGCTCGAGATGGAAGAGGCAGGTTTTGATGGCGATCCAGACGACTTTGATGCCCCGCCCTTGTTTCCTGAAATCAATAGGACGGTACTGAAGAAAGAAAACACAAATACCGAAGACGTACCTACGTGTCCAATTTGTGGCAATAGTCTACCTGGCTTGTCACTGCAGGATGTATCCGTGCATGTCAATGCGTGCTTGGATGGCAACCCGCTCCCGCTCCCTACCGTTAAAACGGAACAGGAATACAAACCGACTGTTGCGAGCAACGCGAAAGTGTTCAAGCGACCAGAGAGACCAGCTAAACCTGGCCAAGCCAACCCATTCCAGCTCTCGAAGCCCAGTAGCCAACCTAGTTCTGCCTTCTCAAAACTCATGGCCGGTCATGCTGAGGACGCTGCATGGGCTACCGCCGCGGCCGAAAACAACAATTCTCGAGGAAAGCCTGCGTACCAACGCACCTGTCCATTCTACAAAATCATGCCCGGCTTCTTTATTGCCGTTGACGCATTCCGCTATGGAGCGGTCAAGGGTCAAAACGCCTACTTCCTGAGTCATTTCCACAGCGATCACTACATCGGGCTTACTTCCTCTTGGAAGCATGGGCCGATATATTGCAGCAAAGTTACTGGCAACCTTGTACGGCAGCAGCTTCGTGTTGACTCCAAGTGGGTTGTAGACCTGGACTTTGAGGTGAAGACAGAAGTGCCTGGGACCGAAGGTGTCTTTGTCACTATGATTTCAGCGAATCACTGTCCTGGAAGCTCTCTGTTCTTATTTGAAAAGCAGTTTGGTAAAGGCAAGAACCCTAGACTGCAACGAGTGCTGCATTGTGGCGACTTTCGCGCATGCCAGGCGCATATCGAACATCCGCTGCTGCGACCCAACGTTTTTGACGCTGTAAGCGGGAAAACCCGCCAGCAAAAGATCGATGCATGCTACCTCGACACAACATATCTCAACCCAAAATACGCATTTCCGCCGCAGCAACAGGTCATCCAGGCTTGTGCGGACATGTGTGTCAGCCTCAGCAAGGTCCGCACCGATGAATCAGACGGATGGGAAAAGATGAAACGAGATCGCGCCGGACAGGGCATGGTCAAGTTCGTACGCAAAGATCTCGACAAAGACAATCCAATGGAACCCAAGAGTCCGGAGCGCGGTCGCCTGCTTGTAGTCGTAGGCACATACAGCATTGGAAAAGAGCGCATTTGTACCGGTATTGCCAAGGCTTTGAACAGTAAAATTTACGCGCCTGCCAACAAACAACGCATTTGCAAGGCCCTTGAAGATCCCGAGCTGGATGCACTGCTAACGTCAGATCCTCGTGCAGCACAGGTACATATGACACCACTTTTTGAAATCCGTGCAGACACTCTGGATGATTACCTTCGCGAATATGCGGACTCATTCTCACGCATCATCGGTTTTCGACCTTCGGGCTGGAATTATCGTCCGCCTAAAGGCCGCTTCACCGAATCGCCACAAGTACAGACTGTCCTTCATTCTGACAACTGGAAAAGCACGTTTTCGATGAAAGAGTTGACACCACAAGCTGGAAGCGGGAGTCGGGCGAGCTGTTTCGGCGTCCCCTACAGCGAGCATAGTAGCTTCCGAGAGTTAACTATGTTTTGCTGCGCGTTACATATTGACAAAATCATCCCCACAGTTAATATAGGCAGCGCAAAGAGTAGGGAGAAGATGAAAGCTTGGTGTGATAAGTGGGCTGCAGATAAGAAGAAGAATGGTCTATTTAAGCTGGATGAATCTGGACAAGGGTGGTGAGCGCTATTCAGGTCGTCATGGTCGTTCTACAGGTGAATGCTGGCTGGGTAGGTACCATAGCGCCGCCTCGAATGCCGAAGAAAACTGCAAAACCCTTGCTGGTATGTGCCAGTTATAGATAGGATTAGACTTACTTCCTAGCGTCGCTAGTAGTGGCGGTGCAGTCAAGATACAAGAGAATGATGACATAAGGGTCACCGCATGATCAGTATTGACTATCCACACATGTTACACTTTCCAAGAATTCTGCGTATCGCGCGTCAGCATCGAAGATGTGTATTGTGTGTTGTTTCTTCCACTCACGCTAGACCATAGTAGTTGCAGTCGTGTCGAGCCGCCTAGGCAGGCTCTGTTTCAATGTGCTGGGGTGGCGAGAACTGCTCGCCATATGAATCATCGTACGTTAAGCTACGTTGCAGTCCCCTGGTGTGAGCTTGCTGGGGTGGCTCTGGACTGCTGTGCGTGGGTGGTGACGATTGGATACCTGCCTCTGGTGAGGAGCCCTAGACAGGCGATTGCCCATAGTTGTTGTAAGTGTAGTCTTGGTTGTCATAGAACGCAGTTTAGTTCGCATTCAGTGGAGAGAAAGGGGTATAGCCCTGTAGCGGCAAGGAAGGTTGCAGAGGACTAACATAGCCCTATTGCTAGTTATTGTATCCTAGTAGTAAATATTCATACTCCTGCTGATTACCAAGACCCTGTAGCGGAGATTGAGGTAATTAAGGAGGCACAATGTAGTTTAGATACTAAATATGTCTAGGCTGTAGTTATCACACCTGAGATCAATCAAGCTAGCTTGATAGCTTGATTGGAAGATTGATGCTAAGCCAATTCAATCAATCTAGCTAAACCTTATATAAAAACGCAAGCAATCCAGCTGAGCTTTTCCGTGAGCTTGATTTAGATTGATAGCTTGATTGCCTTAAGTATATAGTAGATTTCAGTAATAAGGCAGCCTATAAGGCAGCTTGGATAGCTGTAAAAGCTCTATACTAAGCTTTTTTTAGTGTTTTAGTTGCGCCGTGTAATATTGAGTAATATCTAATAGCTCTGTGTAACTAGCAGCCAGCGCGTCGTCTTATATAGTATACTCTATCTCTATCTCTATTACCTATAATACTATATACTTTTGGTGTTGCAGATCTATCGCCGTATACCTTACCTTATCGTCGCCCTTATGCCGCCCAAAAAACGCGTCTCTGATAGCGCTCCCTCGCCTAGAAAGCGCGCGCGCGGCACTACTAAGATAGCGCTTACTATACTCTCTATACTAGCTTTAAGCTGTGAGTGTAAGCGCGTCTTTAGTGAGCTTAGAGATCTACTAGAGCCTCGCCGACGCTGTATATTACCTAAGCTACTAGCAGCACTACACTCAGTACGACGATGGAGACGGGCAGGTTTTGGTGGCGGCGACAACGACGATATGGGCCAATTAAAGCTTACCGACGAGTAGATAGACGTTTTGTACGAGCTTAGCAAGTGGGTAGGCGAAGACGACGATCTAGATATATGGGACGACGGCTGAGACTTAGTACTAAAAAATATATATAACTTTCCTATTTGGGAATTAAGCACCCAAGCTACTAATTAAGCTGACAACTTTCCGCCAAGCCAATTCAATCAATCCAGCCAAATCTCATACAAATAGCCAATCAATCAAGCCGGGGGCTGTCAGCTTGCTTGATTGATTGATCTTAGGTGTGGTAGTTATAGAATTTGTATAATAGCCAGGTGGATATAGCATAGGCGGTTACGGTACCCAGTTACCGTAGTAAGATAAGGCTTGCCCTTGCCCTAGGTGAACTTGCTAGAAAATATGCGTAGGTGGATCTTCAGGCTCTAGCTATAGGGCATATTTCCTGTCATGCTTTTAGTCGCCAAATCGGAACGCCTGGACGGCGTCAAGTTTAGCCTTACTAGACTTCCACGGACGCATAGTTTGCTACTAGTCAGAGAGCGGGTCGCGTAAACAGGGCTGTGTGTTTGAAACCAGCTGAGACTAGTAGGTATTTAACAAGATCTAAGTGGCGCAGAAGATGGATGCTGTCGTGATAGCTTCCAGTCAGGACCTTAGCAAAGATAGAGCTGGGCTGAGCGCTATTAAACAAGCACTCTTATCTGCACCCGCGAGGCTACAAGCCAGAGGCACACCAATTTAAAAGGGCGCTGCTAGTAAGGCTCTGTCAAGTCAGCCTTTCCAGTATTAGGGGCTTGTAGCGCAGAGACGGCATACGCGAACCAGTGGCGTCGTATTCTAACCAGACGTAAGACGAAGGATACATACACGCTACGTGTTGCATGTAGTCCTCCTTCTAGCCTTTCACTTGCGGCTATGTATATTCTAGTGTAGGCGGCGGCCAATTATGCCTAAATTATGCAGCATAGCAGTGCCTCGATGGGCAGGGTATACAGCTCAGCCTAGTGTCACCTCTATCAAACAAATAAGTAATAGATGCTATTCTCCAAAGTAAACTTCAATAACACTATTGTTAGGGCAAATACATCCCAGGTTCGCGACCCAGTCCTCCCAGGTCCAGTAACAAGTCCTGGTGCGAGCATACCTCCTACGTTCTCCTCAGTTCCAATGCACGCCCTCACTTCAGTGGGGGCCACCCTTAACCACGCTTCGTTAGCCGACAAGAAGAGATTTGAACAAGCTTAGAAATATAACGGCTACAAAGATTTTAGGAAATAGATAGCTTCTAACGACGACTTTTTCGTATTTCGACGCAATAAAAGTCTAAATGCGACCACTATAGCATACTTGCAGTACCGGATCTCGCAGCTTAAGAGCAAACTTAAAACAATCCATCTTGTAAATGAGGAGGAAAAGAACCGGAAGAACTCCAGCTTCAAGTAAGACGAACAGTATCAGCGGAACCGCTTCCATATCATAAAAGAACTTTCGTGTCTGCTCTTACATTATAATAAGCTTCAGAAGGAGACACTGTAGAACCGACTAACAGCCATAGATTAATACATTAACGCATTCTCCAAAATACGCATCCGCCCACGAGCAGAGCCCCGCCAAATCAACAGTGTCGTAAACTAGCTAAAGCGCGATGCCATCACTACCTCAGAAACAGACTTCGTCAAGCACAAGAGCGATCTAATCTCGATCAACGAGCGAGTACGTCCACCACTAGGCCGGTGGCTAGAGGCGTTCTGCATCCTACACACATGGCGTATCTTCAAAGCGAAGTTTATAGAGGACTTGCACGTCCAGTCGGACGCTACATCCTACTCTAGCGACCGGACCTTTGAGCGCTTTACTACACTCGGCATTATAGCTTTAGGACTAGCTATGCTCCTCGCGCCCATGTAGTAGCTAGAGTATGTGTCTAACAGTAAAATTCGGCTAAAGATTATTACGGGCTTCGTGATCGTGTTTATACTATTAATGACTGGCGCGACTATCAATAGGCCTTTCGAGGTAGTAGCTTCGACTGCGGCATACGCGGCGGTGCTAATAGTATTTATGCAGATTGGAAGATAATGGAAGTACTATGCGAGGAATACTATCATTCCTAGAATCATAACTAGATGAGATGTTTTGAAATCCAGGGAACCTAGAACACTAGGGTGATTATGCCTATTGTTTTGCGATTGTCAAATCTACGTCTAGATCTAGTCGGTACGGTTTGGGGTGAAGGAGCAAGCCACGAAGACTATGAATGCATGAGTATCGGGAAGAGAGTGAAAGGGGAAGCGATGCAACCGATGAACAATGTTGTGAAACCTGTATTCGCGACCGCCAAGGTGGATAAGCCGGACATATTATTATCTGTATCACAATGATGCTGATGGCTTTCAAAAGGATTTATTCTAGTTAGTCTGACTACATACGTACGGGGATGGCCATGTCTTCGTTACCAGGATTAGGTCCTACTTCGTATAGGGTAATGTATTACATCATCAGCATGCGCTAGGGAAAATTCCCCTCACATGGGGAGCGTCGCTGGAAGACACCGTTTGGGAAAACTAACGTTTGTCGTGTGGAACATCACGAATTTTCGATAATACTATATTCATAGCAGTTTATTTACTCAGAAACGGTTTGTTGTTGCGCTGGTCTCATACCGCATCGGGAGCCTCCCTAAATCTGGACCCGGACCCGACCCAACCTTGGAAAGCATGATACATTAATCGATCCCTCGTAGTTGACGTGAGGACTGCGTGCGCAGTAACCACAGAAGAGGCGTACTCCTACCTTCAGCCGAAAGCATCATGGCGAAGAGAATACGTACCATTTGTCGGATTGTTAACAAGCTGACGCGGCCTATGCTGTGAGCTGAACGCCATCTCCCTTGGCTATGATAGTGCTGCTATCTATGGATGGGTGGATGGCTATCCTTTGATTTTCTAATGCAAGGTTGCTGCAGGTCGATCGTCATGACACGATCCAGCTCTCCTCAGGTTCACAGTCTCCATCATGGTCGGCTGCAGCGGGCGGCGCTTTCTCCACAATTCCATGGCCGTGTTGTCACACTAATGGCTGACGCCAAACACTCCCCCTCGTATCTAAAAACAGATTCCGGGACCTCTGTGGCCTGAATAATGTTTTGAACAACGACAACTTCCTTTGAACGACTGTCTGATCGCCCCACTCAAGT
Source organism: Pyrenophora seminiperda CCB06 (assembly GCA_000465215.2). Classification (NCBI taxonomy): domain Eukaryota; kingdom Fungi; phylum Ascomycota; class Dothideomycetes; order Pleosporales; family Pleosporaceae; genus Pyrenophora; species Pyrenophora seminiperda. The sequence continues at coordinate 1,849,717 of KE747809.1, forward strand.
GCAGTATATGCATACCCAGGTAGTCGGGCACGATGAAGTCCAGGTCTGATAACCTCTTTCTTCTTCTCTTCCGCGTCATGTATCTATCCATTTTCACAGGGTATACATGCTTTACGATTTTGGGGTTTGCGGCGATTGGGACTGCTATCGGTATTGCAGCCACTGTTGTAGTGGCTGTGGGGTCGGAAGTCGCGTTTGTGCTTGCGAAGAAGGAAGAAGCGGAGTGGCTGAGGCAGGAGCGATATTTGGTATGAGGATAGCACAAGGTTTTCGACTGAGATTTGGAAGAGAAGGGATATTACCGCACGCAAGCTTGGGAAGAAGTAATCAACCGCGCAACACGATACCATCGAGCAGGCACAACCCTTCACGACCGCCATCACAACTCATCTTTCTGCACGAGCTCCAGTGAAATGACGAGAGTTCAACACACAACATTACTCTCTTGTCTCGTCTACCATTCTCCACGTTAGACCTGAGGGTCGTAACTCATCCCAGCAAGATTGGGCAACAACTGCAGATAGAGACCGCCCATCCTGACACTCCATGAGGAGTCCACCCTCACCATCTATACACACCATCTCTACCATCAAGAGGCCCAAAGTCCACACTGCCATTCGAAATAAACTTGGCAGAGTGTGATGGATTCAAGGAGAATAAGATACCTGCCGCTTAGGAAGGTCCTGAAGTCGGCTTACGGGTGCTCTGCTTCGACACCAGCACCCAGGAGGGTCAAGGATACCGATGTCAACGAGGAGGGGTAAGTCCTTCTTTGCATACTATATAATCGAATCGAATAACACTATTTTCTCTTTTTGGGTATCCTGATATCTTTGCACGGTAACATGGCTATAGTAATGTGCTTTTCCTCATACTTTGCAGGTTAGTACGAATTCGAGCACGGATACAATTTTACTAATCATTTCCTAATGCTCAAAGTGTTTTATATAGACTTATGGAGAGGCAACATGTGTAATGGGATTACTGGTTGGTCCGAGGCCTAGATTCATGAAGATCCTCAGGCTAGAACGAGATGAAGGTTGGCAAAGGAGGGATCTGGCTTGGAGTTTGTCGTTACCGATTGTGTTACCACCATGGGAGTTCAATTGTTAGCGTTCGGATTCCAGGCACTTGGAGTATATACTCCTTCTACTTCCTGATACACTTTTCACACCTTTAGCACACAACACATGACCAAATACCACGGCATAGGGGGCCAGACACATTAATCCCATCAACAACCCCACACCACAACAAGAGTTTTGTTTGAAAAAGGTCATGATTTGTATACCAAAGACAGACAGCAAGGAAAAGAGAGGGAGACCACTAGCGGCCAGGTATAAGTGTGCAAAGAGAAAACCAAAGGAACAGCAACAAATGAATCTGCCCTCACTTCAACCCATTCATACTGGGGAATTTCCCCATTAACCCGCAAATGTGTATCTTCCACCATCTCTTCATTTACACAGGCCAAACCAAATCAACCCGTTTAACAGCACTCGGCCGCACACTCGCAACAATCAGCGCAGCACTCGCACCCCTCTTCGCAAACGAAGCAACAGCACAGCGTAGCCAAGCTAAGGTACTCATTAGTAATTTGAACCAAGAACCACCAAACATGCCATGTATCCTTGTAGCGACTCATTGTCCTAGCACATTGCGAGAAGGAAAAAAAAACACTCACCAAGCAGCCAAACATCCTCTATCCTTTTGCTGCTTCGGCGGAGGAGCCTGCTGATACTGTCCCTGTCCCTGTGGGGGGCCGTAGTACATTTGTTGCTGAGGGGGAGGCGCGCCGTATTGGCCTTGGGGAGGTCCGTAGCTGAGACACGTACGTGTTAGTTTATTGGGTTTGCAGGAAGAAAGGGCTGACGGCGGGGTGCTTGCGATGCAGAACAAGCAAGGATTGATTGCGCGCTCTTTTCAACGGCTCACGATCAAACAGCAAATACTTGCAGGGCGGGGACAGCAAGTGTGGCTGGTGAAGGAAGGTAAAGTAGTACATACGATTGCTGTGGGTACTGAGGCGCGCCACCGCCTTGGTAGTAGCCTTGGTTCGACATTGCCAATTTCAATCTGTGTTGCGCAAAGGTTGTCGTCGGGGTTGAGAGATTCGCGGCAATTAGAAGAGTGTGGCGGTGGTTAGATAATCTTTCCTGTTGCGATTGATGGACGGAAGGGAGAGGTAGGTGGGAGGTGAAATGGAAGGCAGATGGGAAAGTGAGAAGCCCGGGGACTATTCAAGCTTTACGCGCCGAGAAGCTTGCACGTGCGCGGCTTAGTGGCGTGTCTGAGTGGCGTGTTGGTACTAGTCCGAAGGGGGATGGGGATGGGGGCGTGCGGCGGACGGCGGACGGGTCGTCGTGGAGAGTAGGGCAGAAGAAGGTGTCCCGATACTGTGTATATTCGTGTGTATACTGCTGGGTACATATACTCTTGTCTATGTGGAGTTGAATCAACAGAACTCGACGGCACCGTACTGAGCAGAGGCAGCGGCCAAAGTGGGGTCCCCTCTCCTTTAAACAGCCACCCAAAGCTAAGCTGCCCGCTCTCGCTCACGAGGTGCATCCCGCATCACGTCCTCGGTCCCATTGAAATCTAGCCCTGAGCCACACTGCACACACACACACTGCATACACACTGCTTCGCGTCACTCAATGCATACCGACGGTGTAATTGGTGCAGATGAGCCGATCGTCCCAGATCGTCCCAGGCTTCTTCATCGCCACAAAATACACGCCAGCCACTCAGCCTCGTCAGCCACAACACCCTGCGTAGTGGTAGTGTCCTGTTCCCCCGTCCCTCTGTCAGGCGTCCGTCCTGTCTAGTTGCTATGCTATCTCCGTTCTTCTTTCCCAACGCTAGCAACTGCACAGAGACCAAATCTAAACCAGGAGTATGTACATGTCCTGCCGCAATCCTGAGCCAGCACACGCCTTTCCCAAACACCAACCCATCCTGAGCTAAGCTTTGCTTGGCAAAGGCTTGGTCTCGAATGTGTTTCGCCTGACAACCTCAGGCATTTTACACACGAGAAAGAAAGTACATGAGACTTTTTATGCGCAGACGAAATTCATGTGTTGATGCATTAATTTTTGCCCAGCTCATCCGTGCCATAACTACCAACAATCCCTTGTCGTCTATCGCTAAAAAGAAACAATCTCAAAATTTGTACAATGTTAAAAAAAACACTCCAAGGTTTCCCGAATTTGACCTACACTTTGCTCACATAGGTGGTCGACTCAGATCGATACCACATCCATCCATCCTGCTGGCGCAATCATTTCGCGTGCTGGCTGCTCAGCCCCCCGCGCAACACGCAACGCAACACATATTCCTTATCACACGCCTGCCTCCCCCGGTCCGGCCCAGTCCAGCGAGCAAAGAACCGGACCGATAGAAGGCAGCTTGGCTTAACTGCGCATAACCACAAACTCTAATCCTAGAAGCCCAACATCGGCCCTAAAATTGAACACGCCAAAACTTGAGAAACAAACCAGGAAGAAATTGACGAAACATGACAGAATATAAAAAACAGGCCAATGTAGCTATAATGATTGGCAGAAATGTATAGGGTAGAAGACGGATACGGCGGGGTGCTATTGATGAAAACCGACGACAGCAATGCAAGTTGCAACGAAGGCGCCCTGATCAAAAAACTTTGCCAATCGACAAACCTGATATTGTGCAGTTTTTTTACAGGTACATACAGCAGCAATGTGATTAAATAGTTCTCAGGCCTAACCAACAAGACAACAAAGAATAGCTTCTGCAGGCGCAACTTAGAAGCCGAACGGGTTTTGAGGTGCTGATGTCTTGTTAGCCACATATATAGGGAAGTAAAGAAGAGTATACTTACTAGCGTTGGCGAGACTCGCCTTCCCTGTCGGCTGGGCCACCAACTTCTTCGCCGGTTGTACACCAAACTTGACGCTGGGGGGTGGGCCAGTCTTCTGGGGCACCAACGGCTGTGCAGCCATGTTCGGCATAGGTGGCATTGGCGGCATGGGGGGCGGACTTTGGCTCGTCATGTACCCAGTTGGCTGAGGCGCAAGAGCTGGAGGCAAGAAACGATTGATACCAGTGGCTTGCGGGTTAAGAGGTGATGGCTGAAACGAGTTGTAGCCGGTGGGTTGAGCCTGGAGTGGCTGGAAGGGTGCTCGGGGTGGGTCGGCAAACGGACTGCCGTTGCCAAAGCCTTGTGTGAAGTGCTGGGGCTGCTGAAAGCCTGTTTGCATTGGTTGCTGGAAGCCTGTTGGCTGCGGCTGTTGGAAAGGGGCATACCCAGTTTGCATGGGCTGCTGTGGTGGTGGCGACATGGAATTGTAGCCTGTGGGCTGTGGCATCATGCCGTTCTGTTGGAAACCGAACCCACCGTTCTGCTGTGGGAAGCCTGTCATCTGCTGTTGCATCGGGGGCATACCCTGCATGTTCTGCTGGCCGTTCGGGGACATCATGTTTGGGTTGTAGCCAGTAAGCTGAGGTTGCAGCGGTGGGGGTGCAAAGGCACTCTGCTGCGGGTTCATTGGGGCGGAGGAAGATCGCTGTGGTGGTGGTGCGATAAGCCCGCCTGGGTTCTGCTGCTGAGGAGCCTGTGGTCGCATACGTGGGGGAGCCATATTCTGAGGTTGAGTCAGAGCCTTGATGGCTGCGACCTGTTCAAACAAAGTTGGGGTAGCGCCAGTTGGCTGTGGCTGCTGAGCAGGAGCAGGTGGTTGTTGAGGAGCTTGAACTAGCTGCGGAGCCGGTGCAGGCGGTGTGGGTTGAGCAATCTCATCTGGCTTCAGGGCTGGCATATCCAACAGAGACAGGTCATTCATAGAACCAGTCAGCTGGGGCGGTTTTGTTACAGGCGGAGTGACAGTTGTTGCTGGTGGAGAAGTAGGAGCAGACTTGGATGGCTTGACGTCCCAAGCATTGTCATCGAACCCATTCGTCTTCTTGTCTGAGTCAGATGCAGTGCCCTCTGCAGGCTTCTTGGTGGCATCTTCAGTCTTCTTCTCGAATGCCTTCGGATCTACCACGTCATTTGTCTCGATAGGGGGTGCAGGACGTCCCTTGCGAGTGTTGTTTCGGAGCGCACCTCCTGGCCCAGAGAATAGTCCGCCCGAAGCGCCTTCGCCGCCTTCTTCAGCAAAGCTAACACTTCGCTTGTCGCGACCAAATTGTGTGTCCAGGTGCTTCATTACCCGAAGGATATCACCCTCTTTGAGGCCCAATGTGCGCAGAACACTTGGTGTGATGTCTGGAATGTTTTCCTCAGTCATTTCATCCTTGGCAAAAGCTCGCGCGTAGCGTTCGCAGATCTGTGGATTGACACCACACTTCAAGAAGAAGTCGAACCAGTCGTACTCAGGCTTCTTCTGGAGCGATATGCCCGTTGGTGATCGTGAGTCCTTCGCACGCGGTGCCATGCTGCTCTTCCTCTTCAAATCGGACAATGGCTTATCGTCATCCAAGGATTCACCTGTGACGCGCTCAACATATTCAAGGTCTTCGACGGACATCTTCGTTACAGGTACAGCAATCTTGACACCATTGACTTTGTGCAAGTGAATCTTGCCATCCTTGATGAGAATGAACTCTGCTTCAACCTTGAACGAGCCGGATCGATCGGTCCATGTGCGTACTTTGGCGGCGTCTGGCGCACTCGAGTCAGCATTCGGGTCAGACTTGAGGAATTCAAGCAGCGAAATGTTGGTATACTGACTTGGCTTGGACGAGGACTTGGAGCCCGGGTCTTTCGTGGAGGTTTCGCGCTTGCTTGATCTCTGTGAAGTACGACGATGGTCAACGTTTGTTTTCATAAGGCTAGAGTTACGCAAAGGCAGGTGCAGGCCAGGGCCTACCTGATCATTCCGTGTCTCACTCTCTGGCCTCTTTTTTCGAGAGGCCTGACGAGCAAGCTCTTCCTCCTCCCGTCTGTTCTGGTCCACGATGGACCGACCAGCATTCGTTCCCGTGCGGGCAATGGCGGCTGCAGGAGCATGTATAGGGACGGTTTCTGTGATCTCGACGTAGTTAGCTGGTACGACACCTTCCTTGCCGTTCTTCAGCCGCCTGACTTTCCACCACTCATCGCTGGCTGAGTCATCAAGGACCAGTATCTCGTCACCGAGACCAACCGTGACCTCATCGTCGCCTTGGGCCATGAAATCAAACAGCATGACGCCCTTTTTCTGCACGTTGGAACTTCCCGACCCGGCAGCGAGCACTTCTCGTAGTCCAGCGCCCTTGGCAGCTCCTGCAAGCTCACCGAGAGCGAACATGATCTCCGATGCGGTGTCCTTGGCCCCACAATGAAAGTCGACGCTTTTGCTCGGCTGCTTCAGCTCCATGAAAATGTGCTTGCCCTCTTGCGAGTAGTACTCCATTTTGTCTGCGCTCCACTCCTGCTGTGGCCCGTCGCGCGACTTCTCTGGCGCAATCATAATCATGCCTTTGGGGATATTGATGCCCAGCGTCATTGGCATCTTCTTGTTCTTGCCGGGCTGTGTAATGTACTCATAGATGTTGTAGAGATGATATCCCGACCCCGACCTGGGCGTCTGGGGCTGATCCTCGCTGTTTGGAGGATCGTATTGGTCGAATGTGACGCTTCGGGCTGGGGGTGATTTGACGGGAGGTGACGGAGACCGTGCGCGTGCATACTGAGTAGGCGGAGGCGAGTAGGCTTCAGAAACGGGTCGCTGGGGAAGGCGAGGCGCGGGGATTTCTTCGTCGGATTCCTCCGGGGTGAACTGTACGCGTCGCCGTGCAGGCGCGCTGACGTTGGGCGGGGGAGAGATGGTCGATCGCGGCGCTGTTTCCTGCGACTTCTTCTGTATGATGCCAGCCAGCGCTGCAGCAGGGCTCGGGTGGGGAGGGCTGTCTGGCGTGGGCGGCTGGTCGTCGTCGTCGAACGAGTCTCTGGCTGCAGGCATTGGGGGACGGGCCGGCATGGCTGGCGACGGCAGCGCTGGTGCAGCTGCTTGCGCTCCGCCCTGGATGAGCTCGATGTAGTTGGCGGGCGCGAAGCCATAGTCGGTCTCGACGCCTACCAGCGTCCAGTCGGGATCCGTGGTGTCGTACACGTCCAGGAGAGCGTCTTCCTTGAACGACAGCTCCTCGTCCGTCTGGCGGTCGTAGTCGAACAGCGCCTTTGCTTGTGCTATGGGAGCGGCCTGTACAAGAGATCAATGGTGCAACCATGGCATGCAGCCAAGCTGAGACGCAACCGGCCAGACAGGCAGGCAGCGGCTTACCTCTTCAATGTAGTTGTTGGGGATCAGGCCCTCGGGCTCCTCCTCGTCTTCCGCGCGTCCCTTCTTCTTGGCCTTCCACCAGTCGTCGTCGGTCGACTTCTCCAAGACCATCAGGATGTCGCCCTCGGTCAGGGCGATTTCATTGCTGCCCTGGGGCTCATAGTCGTAGACGGCGCGGTAGATGCCCAGGAACACCATTGTGGCAGGCGGAGGCGCGGCGCAACCTCAGCAAGCGTGTGCAGAACGTCGGAAGCGGATGTTGCGTGTGCAGAGCGTCGGCGGTGATGCGCATAAGCTCGGCGGACCTTCACGGGCGTGCTGTTGCCGTTCGAGGGGCCAGCTGCACAGGGGGGAAGCTGCTTGACGCGGCCAAGTCGGCGGCCAGCAGCGGGGGATCCAGAAAACCACGTGATGCGGTGCTTCTGTTGCTGGAGACGGGCGAGCGAGGATGCGGGGATGTTGGTTGCCTCAGCCGAAGGAGGTGGAATCGATCGAGTTGGTAGACGACGGTCGTGAGCCGCCCAGCACGAGCCAGTAGCCAGTATTGAAGCCGCCTTGCCCAGCCAAGTCCTCCCCCCCAGTCCCCACATCGACGTCAACCCGCTTTCATCCCAGTCAGGCTCCTTCTGCTGCGACATTGGCATCCATGCATTGCCTGTCCATAATTCGCGCTACGGCGCGTCGTAACATGATCATCGGGTGAGTGTACATAGTGTACAATGGTAGCATGGCAACAGGGGCGCATGGATTTGATACTGGCGGCAATAGCCTTGTCCCTGCATACCTACCGGTACATGTTCAGAAAGTAAATCGGAATCCTTCCCTCCCTTCCAACACCCGCTTCCCTTTGCTCTGGCTCTTGTTCGCCAGGTAGAAATGCACCGAAAATAGCCCAATGAGCCCAATGATCATCATGTGACTGCCTATGCTGACCCATACTGCCGTCATATACCTGGGGCTTTCCTGCTGTCTCACCACGAAGCTCCCAGCAATGCCTCCTGCCCCATTGAAAGCTGTGACCACGGCCGCCGTAAACACTCTCTTCCACTGCCCAACGATGTTGTTGGCCTGGTACGTAGCCATGCCTGCCCAATTCGCGACATATGCTCCAGTCGCAAGAAATGTCCCAATGTACCTGACCGTAACCTGGTCCGAAAAGCCTAGCATACAGAAGCCCACTATCAGGCACACACTGTTAAACACAATGACTGGCCCTCGCAGTTGGAATCTGTCGCCGACCAGAGAAGATAGGATAGCTGGGAGCACCGCGTAGTAGTACGGCGGCGCGGCCAGCAGAATCGACTTCCCGGAGCTGAAGCCCATACCGCCTTGGAGTATAATCGGGAGGAAGTAGCCCAGAGAGGTCGAAACCACGTTCTGGAGGAAGTAGAGGATGCAGAATCCATATATCTTTGCATCTTTGGCATGAATGAAGATTTTGGACCAAGTAAATCTTTCCAACGCGACATCGCCTCGGTCTTTCTCAATTCGCGAAGCTGCCAGGACACTTTCATGCCGAGTGAGGAAGTAAAACGATCGGTGTGCGTGCTCCGGGAAATCCACCATCCACCAGTAGGTCAAAATGCCGATGAAAGCTGTAATACTCCCCTGTACAATAAACATCAACTGCCACCCCTTGAGGGCCTTGCTGTCCAGTTGGTTGAGCCCGAAGTTGACAATACCGCCGGTGGCCAGAACCATGATTTCTCCGCTTTGCATGAGCGCAAACCGGAGCTGTTGCTCTTTGCGTGTATACCATGTTGAGATGAGGTACGTCAAGCCTGGGTAGATGCCCGACATGGCGACACCGAGCAAGATTCGCATTGCAATCATCTGTCTCCATGTTCGTACAAATGCCGTACTTATCGTGATGATGCCAAAGCAGAAGGTGATGAAGGCGAACCAGATCCGTGGGCCAAACGTCCGGACGGCAATGGTTGACGGTAGCTGAAAGACAATACTAGCAATTGTGAAGATGAAGATGGAGACCGAGTATCGATTACCAACATCTAGCTCCAGATCGCTGAGCATTGACGTGACGGATGCGCTGGATATGACTCCGCTATCTAGCAGGTTTAGCGAGCACAGTATGCCGGCGATGCTGCAAAGGCGAAGGTCGACCTTCAAACGAATACTGTTGCGCCATTCTTCTTCACTGTCTTCTCGGCCCCCCTGGATAAATCCCTCTTGGATAATTCCCTCCTGTTCCCCATCCTGTACTTCTCGGATTGACCCGTCTGCAGAGGACTGGCTAGCCACACCTTTCGCCATGTTGTCGCCGATGTGAGGAAGGAGGGATGGGAGCAATGCACGACGGAGCACTCATATTGCAGACCACATACACAGAAGGACCCAGAACATTTGCTTATCGTTCCATGGTTGCACACATGGAAAGACTGTACCTTGCCGGTGCAGTGGATCCGCACCTAGATAGTGCACGTCTCCGCTTCTTTGCCGAAACACAATTCCGCACATCTTTCCCGTACCCAATTACCTAACAGTGACCGATGTACTATTGCGGAGCCTCCGAGCCTCGCCTACGCTTACTAAGCTGCACATGCACCTTCCTAAATGCACCAGACTATCACAGATAGCAGATTTATCAATATATCACGAGGTGACTGATTTTCGACGGTACAAGATTGGCGGCTGACGTGACGGATGTCATGTACGCCGCATCACGCTGTCAACAGGGAGCACAATGAGATATTGACAGCTGAGTGACAGCTTGGTAGTACGTATACATGGTGTGATGGGATATGCGACAAGTCACATCATCCCACGTATGGGGGCTGAGGTGACACTTTACCATTGCACACATACACGGCGTCTGCCACTTGGAACATCATTACCAGGTGAAAACACGGCGAATCAGATCTCTTCGGTTCAAACAAGCACGTGTGTGGTATAGATTTTCGTCCGATGAAGGAAGACCCTTTCTAGTATAACCACTGACTCTCCTGGCCAGTGGTGTGGGTATCCTCGCCAAGCCATGAGCGAGTGTGGGGGTATTCGGTCGTGACAGAACAGGGTGACAAAGAAAAGTATACAAGGTCCACAGATCCGCAGACAGATGAAAAAGAAGAAGAAGAAGAAGAAGAAAAAAAGAAGAAGGGACAAACAACACAACTCCCAAGATCGAACTACGCTTCTGTAGAGGTGAGTGCCGTATGCTCCGACCGGCCCGCCGTGTGTATCCGGAATTCCACCCAGTCATTTGGTTAAGTCAATTTGTGTGTGTGTGTGTGTGTGTGTGG
>KE747809.1:1860454-1874275 GCA_000465215.2 Pyrenophora seminiperda CCB06
TCGAAAGGGAGGTTTCAAAATATGAATGGTCGAAATTAAAAATCGTGTAGAGATGAAGAGCGCAGGAGAAGGCGCAAGATGCAGAGGAAAATCGCCTAGGCGTCATCTTCGACGTCGTCTTCATCTTCTTCTTCGTCTTCCTCGCTCGTGCTGTGTCGCTGTACCGCACCTGCCTTGTTCTTCTTGTGCGTCGGCGTACCCTTGAGTTGAGTCGTGGAAGCCTTGCGCTTGGGTCCAGCACTAGCGGGCTTGGTGGGCATAGACGCATTCTCCTTGTTGCCGTCTTCGCCTTCCCCCTTTGCCGCGTTGTCCATGGCAGCCACCTCCTCAGCGGTCAGGAAGCGACCACCTGGACCACGTGGACGGCGCATCGCGTGGTTGTGCCTCGACTCGTGGAGGTATGGCTTACGGCCCTTTGACGTCAACCTCAGTGCATCTTCCAGTTTTTGCCGTGCGAGGCGTCTCTTTAGAATGCGATGGAACTGCTTGGCATTTACATAAAGAGGAGCTTCCTCAGCTTGCGGTCCTCCAGATACAAGCTCCGGCGACTGTTGGTGCTGGGGTTGCTGGGCCATCTGTGGGGGAACAGATATGGAAGGCCTAGGTCCTTGGTTCATGACAGGCTGGGGGTGATGCATGGCAGGGCTGCTGATCTGGGTACTCATTCGCCGTTGTTGCATCTGAGTAGGGGTCATCTGGACCTGCGATGAAAGTGTGTTGTTCATGGCGTTGGTGACATTCGTCGGAGAGCGAGGTGGAACCCGTCCATCGGACTTCATCTGAGACACAGACATGCGTGGCGATGCGCGGGGATCCTGTGCTAGTTGGCCGGTCATAGCGGACTGATCATAGTATCCAGCTGGACCTGCGGCTGCCGCTGTGGCCAGTGCTGCTGCCTGCTGATGCTGTTGCTGCTGCGACGGCATATATGGGTTTTGCATATTCGCCATGTATTGCTGCTGAGGAAAGTTCATCTGGTGATGTTGTTGGGCATGTTGCGGATGCGGCGCACCGCCGTGGCCGTAGCCTTGTGATGCTAGTATGGGTGATGTCTGCTGGAACTGCGGCATCTGCTGTGAAGGCGATGTTATCGAGGGGTTTCCGCCTGTGGGACTTTGGGCGTTTCCATAATTCTGGATGTGCGCGGGGGCGTGCCCGTGGTGGGATTGCTGGAACTGGGCGTAGTCGGTCATGGTGGGTATGTTTGGCGTACAAGATGCTGGGGTTACAGAGACGCGCCTATCGAGGCGGCGGGTCGTCTTGAGTATTACCCCAGAAGCGCCACTCGTGAGTACAGGTGCGGGTTATTTTTCGATAGATCTGAGACGGTAGATGGCTTTGCAGTAGTGAGTGAAGTGATTGGGGAGTCGGGCACAGAGGATTCGCGTGCGATTCGAGGGGCTGACGCGACGGAGTGGTAGCCTGGATGTGAGGGGATGCTCGTAGACCAATGGCATGCACAGTGCGAAGGAGCTTGGGGTGAGTCGTCAAAGTTGTCGGCTTGGGGCCTTTGCGGATCAATGCAGCTTCTCGTAGTGGATGACGGTTAAAGAATGGCTCTGACGGGGCTTGTTTGCTGGTCAGAGGCGAGATATCGAATGGATGGCTGTTTCAGGGCGCGCAGCACAGGCAGGCTGGGTCACGTCGCGGCAGGGCCGGCGGTTGATGCGTTGTCAATGGCCACGCTTAGCTGAGGCGATTTCGCTAGACTTTGGGCTTAGCCTCGAATCTTGAGGCGCAACGGTCGCAATTGGATGCTGGGGGCTGTGCACTCGTACCGTGCGTGAGCAGATGGTTCTGTCGAGGTTGAAGACGCGTTCTAGAGGGCCGCGCCGTAGTGGGGAAAGAGCCGTTGCAGGTATTCACCAGTCAGGAAATCAGCAGAGGATTTGTCTACACTGCTAAGAGTAATCGTCAGCTAGTTCACGACGCGGATGCTGGAGCAATTGGAGGATGTCGAGGGTGGCATGTGCTGGTGGGCGGGCGATTGGAGGTGATGCGTTGGCAATGCAGGTGCGTGCATGCATGACGGTGAGGGCACTTACCGACTTTAATCCAGCGGCAGCACGGCACATGCACTTTGCAATTGCGCGTATCGTTAGTAGCTGCGCCGTCGCGGCAACCAGGTAGGCTGGTATACTTTGCGGCTCTAAAAGCCTGGGGCGACCAGCGAGTGCGCAGGTATATATTGGCGCGCGCAGCTGACAGTTGTGGCAGCAGCGTGGTGCAAGTAACGGGCAGAGGGTGCGTTACAAGACGGTAGCTAGGTGAGGTGTGTGATGCCTTATCTAATGCGCGGTCAGCCCGTGGCCATGTGAAGTGGATGTGTAAGGCGCGGCGCTGTGCAGCGGCAGAGGACATGCAGACGCAGGCAGCCTAGGTGTTGAGGAGAAGAGCGCGTCATGGCAATATACACGAGATGGATGGATGCGGCGCGGCGACGAGCATATTCATGGCCGCAGGCTGTGTGCGTGCAGCAGGGCAAGTGCCGAGCAGCGTGCGCCATCGAGTGCAAGAGTAGCATCGTCGTCGACAGCAAAGACACAGGCACACAGGCACGCGCACACACACACGCATGCTTGATGGTGGAGGCGGCGAAAATAAAACTGGACTTGGGGGCAGATCAGGGCGCGACGATAGGATTGACTTACCGACGTGCTTGGGTTCTTGCAGCAAAAGACGGTCCCGTGATGGAGTGAGCGTGGTCTGTGGTTGGAGGTTTCGCGAGTCGCGTTTGATTTGCTGGAAAGTGCAGGCAGGAGCAACGGAGGCTGGTCTTGTCTTACGTCGGGGAGCGGAGGGCTAGTAAGGCTCTCAGGATACCTGGCGGTACGGTCTGGCGGGCTCGCTGCAGGCAGTGTGGAGGCGCGCAGACTGTGCTCGCGGTTCCTTGATGTACTGCGGCCACGGGCGCGTCGTGGTGCAAAGACTCGTGATGGGGGATGGCCGATGCGACAGCTAGCTAAGATAGCCGTGGTGGTGCAGGCAGGATGATTGGAGAGTGAGGGAAGCAAAGGTTTGATTTGAGGAGGGAGCGGCCGGCGGGGCTTTCTATTCGCGCGAAAAGCGGAAGCAACGCTAGCAAACGGCAGGCCTGAGCCAATGGGAGCCGGCCAGAGCGCTGCATTTTGCGCCTCAACCAGCACGAGCGGGCCACTCAGACGGCGCGCCACGAAATGCAGCATCTGGACATGCACACGCGAGTCGACCTGGCATGACACGACACGACACGACATAACAAACACTCAAAAGCGCTGGCAGCGTGCACAGGGGCGGGCGCTCTTTGAAGTTTGGCCGTCAGCCGTCCGTCTGTGTCTGACAGCACTGAGCAGCCCAGGCTGGCTCTGCATGGGCGGTCGACGCTGGGCAGCACGCGCGGGGTTAGAGGGCCCGGTCAAGGCCGAAGGTCCGCGGCGGCGATGACGTGCACGCAGAAGCAAAAAGGCGGGCAGACAGCGGGCAGCAGCGGTGAAGCTTGAGCTTGAGCGTGAGGACTCAGGAGCCTGAGCTCGTCGAGACTCGCTTGCAACGCCCCTCGCCCTGTCCATGTTCATCCATGTCTGATCATTGATGTCGCCGTCCATTATGTCGGCCATGGCCATGGCCATGATCCATGATCCCTCATCCCTCGCGCCTTCCGTCCCATTACCGTCAGCCCAGCCCGCCTGCCCGCCCACGACGCGACAGGCGCCTTGGGCAGCTCACCCTCCCACCTCCCATCGCATCACCCGCTGCCCGGCCTTGCCTTGCCTGATTCACGCTGCAAGTCGGACATGGCATTCCGCCGCCCAGACTAATCACAGTTGCACAGCGTGCAAATGACCGGGCGCGTAGCCAACGGGCGCGCTTCGACGTGCTGGCACCTGCTTGCGATTGGCCCAGGGCGCTGAAATTGCTCCGCCCCCAGACGGCTGATCCGTAGCCTGCGGGCGGACGCTTCCAGGGCAGGCACTCGAGGGCAGCAGCGCTCAACCACCACCACCACCACCATTGGCATGATGATGACAAATCTCAGCCACGCTTCTGCTTTCTCATTCATTTCCCTACCAAATTCACGACCAAGACCCTAGAGCACGGCTGTTGGCGCCCCCCCTCCCCCGCTGAGCTCAATGCAACAACTGCAGACTGTGCTCTGCGCAGGTACCCTTCCGCAGATGCCCGCCTGGGGCGCCGTGCACTGCTGCACTCACTCAGCCTTTGCCCTCGCGACGCGCCGTCTGCTGTTTCGCGCACAGCTGCGACTACTCGTCACTGCCGTGTCTATTGGCCCGGCTGCTGTCTCGCCCGCGTCTCGGAGGGCGCGCAACCGGCCCTGGGGCAGCCCGAGGCCGTGTGCCACCACGTGGGCATGGCTTCATACAGAGTAGTACTACATATACGTACACACCTAATTACAGTACATAGACAGACAGCAGTGCGCAATGAAGACGGCTATCCCATGGCTTCCCGGCCTGGACGCTGCGTCTGTAGAGTATGTACATGCTGTAGTGCATGCACCAGCGTCATATCTGTTGTGCAACGACGAGCACAACAGGACAAGGCGAGTGCAAGCCAGCCCAGCTGCTCGCTGCTCACTGCTCACCACTGCTCACCACTGCTCACGCCTGACTCTCCGCCCGATCCGCCGCGGCGTCAATGCTGGGGCTAATCGCCATGCTAGCGCCGCCCTCATGACCAAGGGGCGTGCTCCTGCCGCAACACAGAAAACAAAAGTCGCTGCTTGATCCCGACCTTTGCCTGTTCGACCTGGCTGCACACTGCACAATCCTGTCTGGCTGCACGTCTCAAGTTTGGTACCACCCAGGCCAGCCTGCAGCCACCGACATGTTCCGTGCCACACTCGCTGCCTCCTTGACCCGCCACAACGGTTCGCCCGCGCCCGTGAAGTAACGAAACCCGGCCCTTTGACCAAACACGTGCTGACTCCGCCGGCTGAACAGGGCAGTCATCTAGAAGGCAACCACCACGCTGCAAGGGGGCACATATCGCGACACGCACTGCAACGTCTACCAACTCAACCCTCCTTGTCTATGTCGGCAAGTCTAATGTCCATGTCAAGTCGACATCTCACTGCGTTTCACAGGCAATCAAATGCCTCACTTCTGCCATGGCAGCGGCAGCGGCAGCGCGACACGCGACCCCAAGAACCAGAACGGTGACGATGCAGCTCGGCTAGCTATCTACTGTGTAGTATCTACCAGCCCTACGTCGCGGCCTACCAAACCTTTACTCATCTCTACTTGTCGCATTAGTCCGTTTGGGTTACATCTTCCGCTGACATGCTGCCTACCCCACGCGTCCATCATTAGGTTACCACCAGCGTAATAGTCGTGTTCCTACGGATGCCAGACGGCTCCGTCTTCCGAGCGCCGCCTCGGAACCTGTGTTAGGTGTTAAGAGAGCAGCACCTGATATCCATCACTCTTCTCCGCCGTAGTGTATAGCTGCCCGGCGGCAGCTGCCCTCCTAGTCTAGCCGAGCCGATCTGTCGCCCCGGAGCTTGATACTCGGGAACGAAACGCAGCCTCGGCAGGGACAAAGATTACCTGTGGAAACCAACCGGTTTTGCATGAGCTCTAAACAGGGCAAGCACTAGGGCCATCTGATCAATGCCGTGCCCATTGTGTTAGCTTAGCCTGGCCGAACCATGACAATTGTTTTTGCGTTGGGGATATGTAGGGATGGCGTGTGCGGATAAAGGAAAAAGCAAGTTACCAGCACCTACCCTACTATATACAACACATGAGACCAATCTCGTCATCCCACATTCGCAAACGGGGAACAAGGGCCTACAGACAAGACGTTTCAGACGCTGGTTTATATAAGGCCGTATGTTGCAAAAAAGGGCGGCGAGTAAAATCATGGTCCGTCCATCGCCCGCCAACGCTTGCTCCCGAACAACCAACCAAGAGTGTTGAGTTGCGAGAATGATCCGGGGGATCTGCGTCCAAGCAAAAACTCTAATCGCACATCGTACTGGCGACTGCCTCTCCGTAGAACATGACAGCATCGTGTTACGATGAAACGAGTATCGCTGATCTACCCGTAACCGAAACCTCCACCCTTGCTCGGTCCGCTGTTAGCAGCAGTTTCATCTGGGGTGGGCCTGACGTTGGTTGGCGACGAGGGCCCGATCTGAAGAGATTATTTGCCCGGGGATGGATATGTGAGGCGTGCATTTGTTTGATGGTTGCCAGGTGTTTAGTCTTGAGTATGGGGTATGTTTGAAGGGCTTGTGGCAGGTCAGGTCATCTTCGCGTTGGGTGGCATTGTGGATTGTGGTCAATTTGGTCTTAGTCCGAATGGCATGGTCTGTAGACGTCAGACAGTTGAAGACTACGTCCGTAGAGCCATTCGAGGGAAGAAGAACAGACGGTGCGTCATACGTAAAGTACCTGGGATAGTATGGCACGTAAGTAGCATGTCAACTCCCTCGCCATTATCAATATGCCCATTCAAGGCAAAGCCATCAATCCTCATGTCCCCCATGTCCTTTACCACCCTTCATCCTCAACAACCCACACACATGTCACTTCTTCCCACCACTCTTCTTCCACCCCGCACTCCTGCTCTTCCGCCCATTCGGTCCCTTCTTCTTTCCCCCACTCCCCTTGAATTTCAGCCCGCTCTTCCCCTGCCTCTCACTCGCACGATGTCCCTCAAACACAAAGCCCTCCTTCGTTTGTGCCTTTGCCACCTTACCCAGCATAGAGCGCGCACGACCCTGGAGCGACTTTTGCTCCTCTGTCAGCTTGGGTGCATATCCCGCTTTGCCATTCGCTCTTTGTGATTTGGACGATGGTGGCGGACCCCTCGGCTTATCCTTCTTCTTCTCCGCTTTGCAGCGCGTGATGCGCAGTTTGCGGGGAAGCATTGGGGGGAACTTTTGCTCGTTGAGCTGCAGGGCGGCCTCGACGCCGTTTTCATCGACGAACTGGACATAGGCGAAGCCTTTGCCGACACGTGTCTTGGCATCACGGACTACGCGTACGCTCTCTACTTTTCCGCATTTTGCAAACTGAACCCAGAGGCCTTCCTCGATGTCAGAGGCGGGTTTCTTTGACTTGGGTTTCTCGCCCTCAGCATCGGGCGTCTGCGATTCGTCGTCGACAAAGGGAAGGTTGCCGACGAAGACGCAGCGGCGGTGGTCGACTTTGGTTGGGTGCGCGACAGAGTCGACGTGGAGGTGGCGGTTAAGGAAGACGGAGCCGTTGAGGCGCTTGACAGCTTCTCGGGCGGCGACTTTTGTAGTGTAGACTGCGTAGGCGTTTGTGCTCTTGGTGGTTGCGTCCATGATGTCCTTTTTTGCAAAGGCGGCGCGCTTGGGGAGCGAGCTGCCAAAGGCGGTGGAGCGGAAACGTATGGATTCGATCTTGTGCAGGGGCGTATTGTCGGCAAGGTCGGGAATGAAGGACTCAAGGTGCTTCTTGAGGGCCTTTTCGGCAGGCTTAGAGTTGATGCACTCGATAGACACATTGCCTAGGAAGACTGTGCGGGCCGCTTTTTCCACCTCTGTTGCGTTGCCATCGGTTGCGCCCACGAGAGACTCGTGCTTGGGAACTGTGAAGTTGTCTTCAGTCTCGTCGTCGTCGTCGTCGCCAGCTTCTTCTGATGATTCATCTTCGTCCTCGTCGTCTTCCTTGGTCTTGCGCTTCTTTTGCCTTTGCTCCTCCTCCTTCTCCTCCTCACGAGCCAGCTTCCGCAAGTATGCGTCTTCTATGTCCTCCTTGTCGCCCCGCTTGCGCTTCTTTGGTTTTTCCTGTGCGCCCTTCAGCGCTGATTCGCGTAGTTTCGCCAGAACCGCCTCGTTCTCAGACTCGGACTCGCTGGCGTCTGACATGTCCTCGTCATCACTGTCTTGGTCGCCATGCTCGTCGTCGTCAGAGGGCAAACTCTCAGACGCCGAGCTTAGTTCCGCATCGTTTGCCTCTTGTTCGTGTGAGATTTTTTCCGTCTGTTTTTGCGCACGTTCCCGGTATCGTGATTTTGCGGGTGCCTGTACGGGACCGGCCTGGATATGGTGTTAGCAGTCGTGTCTCACGAGATCATCATGGGCAAAAAAAAATACGCACACTGCTTGCAAACAGAGATGCTAGCGTAGGATCAAACGCCTTCTTGTCGACCTTGATGAAGGACTTGTCTGCCTTTTTGCTCTTCTTGGGCGACTCTGTTTTTGCAGAGCGTTTCTCCTTTGATTTGCCCATGGCGACAATTGCGCACCTGCTGGCAGCAAGCTCGTCCGAAAAGTTTGGGTGGAGACAGAGTGCTCTGTATGACGCTAGGCCCAGTTGGAGGTAAAGGCGGCAGAATCTTCACCGCCCGGCCTCACACGGTGCGGTCATTCGCAAGACACTCAGGCACTCAGGGCCTCTCCCGGCACTGGGCAGTCGACCCGCTTCTGAGCGCAGTTTACACCATCCCGACCGAGCTGCCCTCGCATTCACCACCACCACGACCGAATGCGAGTCGCCGTCCTGCGTTTGCAACAGACACGGCCAGCCTTCACCGGAGCTGCACCACGTTGCTCCTGCCACAATCCTCCCCACACGCACCCTCACCCTCACCCTCACCCCCGGCGCCCGCGTCCTCCACAACAGCACGAGCGTTTTTGACTGCTCACCAGCCCCGGTGCCTGCGCCCTCGTACAGCGTGGCTACTGCATCGCACGACTTATTCATAACTAGCTGCTGCCGCTATACACAACATTGGACACGGCTCGACGCATTAATCGGCGTGGGCGCACTATGAGCGCGCCAGCCAAAACACAGGTACCGCTTGACCAAGAATCCGCCGCCGTCGCCGCCGCAATGTTGTCTACAATGACCGCCGCCACTACGGTGCTTGCCGAGCCGCCTCTCGCCGACCACGCTCCTAATGGCTTTGACGATGCTGCCGACAACGGCTCTAGCAGTTTGAGCGAGCTGGGAGACGCCTCAGACGACCAGTCGGAGCCAACACCACGTCCGACAACGAGGCTCGACGAGGACGACTCCGAGGCTGAGACCGAACGACTAGAGAATACGCCTCGGAAGATGGCGCGGGCAGGCACAGAAACGTCCCTGCTGTCCGAGCCAGTCTACACGAGAACACCCAGCAAGTTGGCGCACTCAAAAACCATAGAGCAAGACGATTCTACACCAGATACCCCATCGGCCATGGCAGAGGACGTCACAATGGGCGAACCGGACGCAGCGGTAAACCCTCTCCATTCGCTCTCGCTCATCGCGGCGTCGGAAGCTGCAAACTTGGAATACATGGGAAACGAAAGAAAGCGACCTAGCCCCGAACGAGGCCTTCTAGACGAAAGAGAAGAGGAGCCATTGCGCAAACGAAGCAAAACTGCAAAGAACTCCGCGCTTGATGGCCTAGCCGATGCAGCAGCCAACCGGCAAGGACAGATGGATGCGGAAGAGGAGCTAGACCAAGCCGAAGAACACCTCTCTGCGCTCGCGCGCGAGGAACTTGAGCTCGAGGAGCGGCAGGCCAACATTGCAGCGCAAACTGTCAATGAAATGGCGACCGTCGCAAAACACGCAAAACCGAGAAAAGGTGGTAGAAGAGGGAAGCGGAAGACGGAAGACACCAGCTATGCTTATGCGGAGCCTTTCGTAGCCGCCGAAGCACACGAGGCTGAAGCCGAGGGTGAGCACGACGAAGAAGACAGTGCCCTGATGGACGAGGAGGTCGCCAAGAAGAAGATGGCCATTGACGAGCTGAACAAGATTGAGAAAAAGTTCAAGCTCTTCCGGGAGAAGTAAGTGACTGCCATGATACAGCCTGATCGAACAGTTCCTGATTGCCATCAGATTATGTGACGAGCAAATAGCACAGCTGGAACGCGAGCTCGAGATGCTCAAACAGCCCAACTGCGTCCATCCCGAGTACGTTGCCATGATCAAGTGCATAGACGATCGGCGTGCCGACAAGATGGCATACGAAACGAGGTTACTGGAATACAAACAGAAGAACCTCGAGATCATAACAACCGCAGAGCGGCATCAGATGCACAGCCAGTACTTCCAAACTGTGCGACACGTTCGGGAAGAAATTCTCGAAGAGTGCAACCAACGAGTTTTTGAACTACAGCGCGGCCGACGACAGCTTGGCTGCGACGAGACCAACTACATGGTCAAACTCCCAGAAAAACGGTCGGATCAGATCAGGCACCAAACAGCCTACAACCTCGAGGTCTCTGTTTTATCAGGCGTGGCTAAGTATGTTGGGTTTCCAGCCGCGCCAGACATCAGTGCTGCGAGGCCGTCAGAAATTGACGAGGATCTTCGAGCAATGAAGGTAAGTGGTTGAACGCACCTGCTAGAGAACTAGCAGCTGATCTGGCGGTGCAGATTGCAACGCGTGCCCCGGCACCGCCCCCTTCCTTCCGTACCTACAATAGGACTACCACAGCGGACGAGGTAGCTGCCGAAGAGCAATTTATAGAGAGCACACCATGGGCCAATCCACGGCATCCTTCACATCAAGAAGGCCGTTATCCTCCAGGACCTTCGCGTTTGCCTAGCTATCAGACCCCAGCTGGTCAGCGTCGAATGGTTGATCTTACCGCTCCGAATGGCTCTGCTTCAACAATTGAAGCAAACTCGAACCCCCCATCTTCAAATGCCCACAATCACGGCATGCTAGGTGAGGCGGACTCGCCGGTAATGCAAATGAAACGCGCGCCCGATCACTCGATTTATGGGGATGGCACTGGCTCCGATCATCGCAACAGCATGGGCGTCTTGAGCAGAGAAACCTATGGGATGATGTCAAGCCCCGCAGCGCAGCACATGGATATGTCTCATGAACAAGGTGGACCACGTTGGGTTGGGAACAGCATGCGGCCGATCAACGCAGGGTCAAACCCTCCACCTAGTGGTCCACCTGGCGCAGGTCGTCCAGACGTGGGGCGGCCCTCAATGCCCCAACGTAGTGGCCTAGGCCCAATCAGCGTTGGTAGTGGCTTATTCGGACGGTGACGTTTGTATAACGTTGCTTATCTCCAATAACCTGTGTGTTTTTCATATCATGTGTTACTATGTTTGTTTGTCGCCGACAAACGTTCTGCTTGCAGCAAGCTAAAGAGCTCTCCACGTTGGATTAGCATCGATTCTCCTTTCCTTTTGTCTTCCTTTCTTGCATATAAAAAATACAGCGGGCTGGCAACTAAAGGGATCGAGGAAGGAATGAATGGGCGAATTCCATGCAACGCATGTATGACATGATCTTGGGATGTATAATTCCCGCCTTTCTGGGTCGCTTTCTGTCTCTCCATCTTGGGGCTAGCGTTTTCCGCTCCTTTGCATGCGATGCGGTGTTGTTCACCTCCGCTTTCTTCTTCGCTCTTCTTTCCTGTCCGATGAATGTGTGGGGTGGGGCCTGTATATGCATATTATGTCTGTGTTCCTTTGTGAATAATCTAAAGAAGCGACGATGGGCTATTGGAGGCGGCCCGTTGGAAATTTAGGGGGTGTTTAACGATGATGTTGTCTAGTTTGGGCTTGGTTGAAGATAGTGAAGTAGGCCAATATGGGGCGAGCATGAATATACAATAGCCCTTTTGCACCTTTATGTGGTGCTCATGGAAGTCCGTCATCGTTTCGATATCCTTTGGCCAATTTCACACACACTTGGTCTCTCAAACATATATCGGGACAAACCATTCAAACCACAAGAAGATATGGTAGCCTTGCGGCGACAATTTGATGTATGTATGTATGTATGTATGGAGGTAGTTACCCAAACCCCCACTGCATCATGTTTTAACATTCAGTACTAAGGGGAAGAGACGAGAAGAGTGGTCTTACATGGCCAAAACTACCCCTCACATGCGATTCTCAGCGGAAATATCGCGGGGTATGCATACCTATTTGGTTGGATACCAAAAATTCTAAGTAGGTAAGACGATGAGTCAATTCCTATTTGTAGACTTTGGAGTCACATATAGTTAATATCCAGATATTAGAATAAATTAAAGCATTCTATTAATGTCTTCTAGTTATGATTAGAAAAAGGAACGAGACGATAGTAGACTATTCCTTGCCTATGTCGCTGTGGAAAGTGTGTAGTTTTTTTCAATGGAAAAGAGGAAAAATGCAAGAGAGGGCGCTTTATGCAGAAATATGAGTAACTTAGAGTCCCTGGTTTATAGAGAAGAGAGCTGTGATGGGTTTTAGCTCTCCATGAAGTACACCTTGTACCATTCCAGCATTTAAGAGGGAGACCGGATATCCGCGAACAAACGGCCGTTTTTTGAGCGAGCAAACCCTTTCTGTGTGTAATGACAAAGGGATCCTGCACGAGAGAAGGAGTATATATAGTATTGCTCGCTGCGCAATTGATAGAATGAGTTACACTTAAGAACTGACGGCGACTAGAACTTTTAGTTGCTATGTAACGATTCATTTGCTCTCTATGCTTCACTTAGTAGAAGGACGACGTGTTTGTGCCGTCATAAAGATTGAAGGAAATACAGACCTGAATACTAGAGAGAAACTACATGTAGAAAGCGGAGAATATACAGTCATTTTGTATTTTGTAGCCACATCATCTTGTGCTTCTCTTGGGCACGCTCATAGTTTCGGTTTGTCGGCTATTTCAGAACGACTGAGAAAGGGCAGATGTTCATCTACTCTTTTTGTAAAAGACGCCACAAAGACCTTGGTAAATCCCTGTGCAGTCTGTGCTTGTAATTTTAGGGGGTTGAGAACGTATAAGAAAAGGAGTCAAGTTAGAAACAGAGAATTAATATAGACTAGAAGGGAGATACTGCGCTTCCGTCACTGAGGCGGCACCGGTTCCCATACTTGTCCATGTATTGTGTTGTTTGGGCGCCCCACAACTACATGAGGTTTTGCGCATTGTTTCGATTCCGTTGCAGATTATCATACCATGTGATTTGAATACGAACACGCAAAATCAAACAGACACCCGCTTTTTCTCCATCATATGATGAACAAAAGGGTAGTTCATCGGCAATGCTGCGACAAGCTCGGCGATCGATGATGCTCTATCAGCTGTGACCTCGGCTCTTCGATATCAGCTTCGTCGGCTCTGATCTCAAATGGGGTGATAGCCAATATACCACAAGTTCTAATTGGTATCAGCGTCTTTCAATGAGGGGTAAGAAGTGATGTGATTGAGTGCATGTGCAGGTGAGCTGCATTCGCGAAGCGGACGTCACGAGTAGGATTAAAGTAATGTTCAGAGGTATGGTTTGGATGCATATCTCCCTATTGGTAGATTTGTGGCAGATCGATGCTCTATGCGAAATGACACTGAAGATGGGCGGCAGGATGGATACGAGACGAAGGAGGTAGGCAAAAAAATGAAGCCGGTAGGTGATAACACCACTATAGAGTAGGAGTACAGTTGCTTGGAAGCTTTTTGACATCAGTCACGGCCTTGAATCGTCTCATTCGCTAATTGGTAACAATTACCGACAATAAGGGTTTGATGGTTTGACGCCGCGATTGACGGTCGTCCAGGAACAGTCACATATCGACATGGAGCCCCAAAGGAGCAAACCATATGATTAGTGCTTACCAAAAGCGTAGAAACCTCAATAATCAAGCCAGATAGGATGCGAACGTTGTCGATACCGAAGTAACATATAGAGCAGTTTCGGTTAGTGAGTCTCATAAAATCTTCGCTTTGGCCAATACCACTGACGATCGTTGCTTACTGGGTTTCGTAGACGCGTGATGCCGGTGGTTGGCCGTTTAAAGATATGAACTACTGGGTGATCGACACGCACCCGAGCGCAAGGCCACGCGAGTTTGTTGTCATGTACATACTCCCACCCCGTGGACAAAAAAACTGGAC